>JAQGAP010003245.1:0-12884 GCA_034697805.1 Orchesella bifasciata | reverse complement strand
ACTATTGTGGTTCATGTTTACAGTGACAGTTGCGGTAGAGAAAGAATAAGATAGTATGTGTGCGTCGAAATGTAGTTTCATACTTTTTGGTGACTAACTGGTTACATTATGATTAGGATCTTTTTCACTCTTATTTAAGTAGCATGCAGGGAGTATCTAATATCATAATATCGTAGTATATTATATATGTAGGTTACTTGTTAAACCTTGTTATTTGTTGAAAAATTGGTCATAATGATGATGAGATGTGAATATGTGACGAGACAGCATGCTGATGCATCCTCTACTCCTACGTTGGTTTTACGCTAGCTGTATGCAAACATCTGCATATTCGAATAATTTATACTACTGAAGTTATTTATGAACGTACTATAGCTATGCTGTAAATAGTAATGCTATGTCTACTATAAACTTCCATGACGGGAGGACATCAATTGCAAAGAATTTGAGTATGACACAATTCAGTTGGAGTAATGGGAATGCATTCAAACAATGTACACAACTACAACTTCCAAAACCTTTTGATGGAACCCACTCTATCCATATTATATTAATTAGTTGAATCTATATCGTTATTTTCTAATTCAAAAGTTAGCTGGAATAGTTTAAAAACCCTGTTTGTATTACCAAAGGTTCATATCTTTGACATCCTCATTGTCAATTGTAAAGAGTTCGGAAGCAATTCATTACGAAGCAATAATATACTTCAACACAAATGTTAAATGTAACCAATCAAGAAACTTTCAAAAGTAATTTTGGATGCAGTTAGCAATTTTTCTCTGCAATGGTTTTTCTAGATTTGTACAAGTACACGAAAATTCACGTGTTATTATGCAGCTATGTTCTTAAACATATATGCGAAAAACCTTCCACCTTCTCTTTTATTGACAATCGCTACTTTCCAGCAACGGCATTTACACATGCAATGTAGCAGTTGCTGATGCTCATTATACTAACTTCTAATGCTAACGCTAACTTCACAAGATGATCAGTGCATACAAATGGTTAGATGGAAAACATGCTACATAATATGCAAACAAACACCAATTAACTGCGGCGTCATATGAATAGCCTTATGAATCATCTTCTCATTATAGCTTTCGGTTCTGTCTCAATTCAAGTAATAGTAATGAACTTATGTGTATGTGTACTGTGTTAGGGTCATATATACTCTAATTTGTAGATACTATAGACTAGAATTGTTCGAATTGAAGTTCAGATTGTAGGAAAAATCTACTTACCACATATCAATATTGAATATGTTGCAACCTCCTCTACTAATGCCTCAAGCTAAAGTGGGATGTGATATGTAATGTACCCCTGCCCATAATGCTGTCGGCTTCAAACCGACAGGAATATACGAAAACCAAGGTCAGAGCGAAACTCCAATTAACACAAAAACCTCCTAGTTCCATCATTATGAAGTTTGTGATTTGTAATTACTGTATTTCACTATATATTTGAGTAGCAGTCAGCAGCTAAATTTTAGTTTAGAATTAGAAACGAAAACCATACTGAAATTGGGATTAAACCGAAGTAAAATATCGAAGCATCGGTTTGATGAGCATGTAATGAATATGAATTAATCATAGAATAATTCTACATATAACAATGTGAGTTAATATGGTTGTAGAAATTTCAACCAAACTTTGTATTGGCTTCTGATTTCACATTGCATAAGCAAAACCTCTTTCATCTAGGATGAGGAGAGGAGGGGCAATCGAAGAACTATGATAAAAGGTATGATAAAAAGGGATTTTCACATAATCACAATCGGAAACTGCACTGGTCCATGCCTTCATTCTTTTTCATTGAAATTGTTTACTTCCTGTTTGGAAGATAAAATATAAATCTTTCCTTGACATTGGCATTGACTCTGCCACTTTGCATTTTCAAGATACAGAAGCGGACGCGTGCAGCTGCTGGCTGGGCAAGAAATGCTCAAATGCACTTCTCTTACTGCTACAGATCGCCGTCGTTGATGACGTGATGTGATGTTGGATAATATTATTTTGTTCCAAATTGTCCTATTGATTCAATTCAATTTGCATAAATTCTCAAATTAAGTTGATAACCAATTTTACATATGAAAGGAAACATGAATTGGAACTAAATTTAATTGGCAATCCGTTCCACCAGTTGAATAAACAATATTTCCTGATAAAAGGACAGATTCACAATGCGGATAAAAACGTTTCTTGTAGAGTAAGTGCATCTTTTGGACTCAGAGTCAGAGTACCAAGAGTGCTGTTCAGGGTATAGCTTTTGGGTGGTCCAACGCATTCCTTTGGACTGTTACCTTTACTAATTCCTGTAAGTTGAACTTCTGACTAAAGCATTTCTCATCAGTATCCTCCCACAGGTTGGATTGCAGCTAGTGTATACGTTTGTTAATTTAATTATTCCTTTTATGATCTTATATTAGTTTAGGATATAATTGTTGTTTAATATGGGTACTTTAACTTGGTACTTTTTAACTTTACAGGGAAATCAGAAGCCTTGACTGACATTTGATGCCGACGTGAGACAACTCATTTACTGAAGGACGAACCTGGAAGGACTATACTCCATCATCCAAAGATGCGACGTGACGTCTCAAATCGGAATGAAGCAGAAGGTATATACTTTAATAAATATTGACATAAGCACCTTGCATTAGTTTTTAATTTTATTAAAGTAAGTGCACAACTAATAACGTTTATTGATTGTAATTATAAAATTTTCAGAGATTCCGTTATTGAAAGCCATTTCTGTTAGAAACATCCTCATGATTCCTGACACTGGAAGTTGTAAGAAATATTTCCCATTGATAGCTAAAAGACTACGAATGAAGGAAGCAGCAGTTCGTTATGTGTGGCTTCACAGAAATGAAGTATTGGAGGAATGGGATAACTGCGTCCCATATAATCCTCGTATCAGCTTGAATAAAGTGTGGATGCACTCATTCCTGTATGGCTGGGTAGGTTGTAGAAGGAAGGTGATTGATTACAGCGTTATCAGTGCGGTAGCCAAGGAGTGGGCTTCAAGAAGTCATTCAAAGGAAGCACGGAAACAGGATCCATCAAATTTCAAGATACAGTCGGGACGTAAAATGCTTCAATTTTCACCACTAAACCGTAAAACTGATCTTAGTAAAACGACGTGGAAAATGTTGAACCAGCAAGTAAGTGATTACCTACAGCTTTATCGAAACGAACTGGAACGTACCAAGATCATCACGAAGAAGATTAAGAAAAGCAGAGGAGTCCGTGAGCTTAAAACAAAGAGCAACTCTAATGACAATTGTGTTCAGCATGGGCTAGCTGAAATGGAGAAACTAATTTATGATTCATTTTCGGAACTCCTTACTCGTTTTTTCGTGCCTGATAAAATTATTTCTCAAATGGGAAAGCGTTTCCTATCTACCTCACAGCTGCAATGGAAAACATACATTAGAAAGCACATCCGAACTACCAGATTTTTTGAGTCATTTAGGAAGAAATACAACCTCGTAACAGCAGCCGATGATTCCCACCAATTATATCCTTTCTCTATTCCCATCCTGCTTAAGAAAATTTTTATTAAGCTAGATAGACTTGAAGTCAGGCCCCAAGTAATGAGAGTTTCCCTACCTAGTCCTCTCCCCTTCCCTTCAGATAGTAGTGAACATGACAATGGCTGCAACGAATGTCCACATAGTGATGAACCCTCTGGACAAAATAGTGTTGGAAAAATACCTTCAATGTCTGAGTCATTTAGTTGCGATTCCGGAAGTCAGCCACCAGTGAAAAGAAAACCAAACAATAATACTTCCCGTATTCGAAAACCAACCTCGTGTCGCAGTAAGGATAAAGATGGAGGGCGACATGGAAAGCGATGGCGTGATGTTGTAAAATGTTCACAAGAATGTTCCAGTCCCAACGAAGAGACAATGAGTCAGATTTCTGACTTTGTTTCAAAAACCTTGGTAGAGGAAATGGCAGGCAATGTAGAGTTGGCTCCACTTTATTCAGTTCTCCAAGAAGATCCCTTTGTGGAGAGTTATGGTGCCGAAACCGTATTGGAGCATGCTCACGAGAAAGACAATGTGACCGCTGCAATATGCACTACAGCATCGGAAGAGTTGGATACTCAGGAATATCAGGATGAAGTAACTAAATCTATTGCTGACTTGAGTTCAAATGACACTCAATTGGATAATCAGCCAAATTCCCTGGATTCCAACAATAATCACATGGAACCTTTGCCTGTGCCAGTAGATATGAATACTTTTTTAGACGAATTATTCCGTGTTGATTTTACCATGTACTGAATTAGACCATTACTGACATATATATTTTTAAACCATATTGACAGACATAAACTGTTAAACAAATTAGCCTAGTCAGCTCTCATGTTCTGAAAGTTGTCCTTTTGCATATTATGTATCGGTTTTTCTAGTTTCTGTTATATAACTTTATATATTTGTTTCGAACCATAACTCATTTTGACATACACATACTACTAGCGGTATAAGTGTAATAATTTAATTTAACTGATGTTTTTGACACGAGAACAAAGTTTCGTATTAAAGTGAATATGAAAATTCTATGTAACAAAATTGATAATAACGTCATTATGCCGGAAGGTGATTTAAGCACATATATTGTACTTGTACAGAACGCAACCGATTCACCAGAATAAGCCATGCATGCAGACGAATAATCTATGCTGTCATAATCCTACTGTCAATAATAATTCATTTAGTAACTAACTTTCTCTTGCTCCATATATGCCATTCCAAATAACACCACAAAGACATCTTTTTGTAACAACTGGAAGCTCATCTGGCATCTAGATGTGAAACCTCATCCATGAATGTGAAATTTTCTTCCCATTCATTTCTTCAAACACCATGCATATATGTATGAGACTTTGGCTTCTCTCATGAACAAAGACGAATGAAACAACTTTTACCTTACAGACCTATGGCATATATGGCATATAGCAACATTTTTCAATAGCAAATGCATATTGCACAAGGCAGGCAAATATTTTATTTCCGAGAGTGGCCGACGCTTATGTGTATGATACCCAAGTACACCCACATTCTAAACTCTGTCCGAGGTTTCCAACCACCACTCCAAACACATTCTTCTTCATGCAGCGGTCTCCGTCTCCTCTCTGTGTCCTCCAGGAAGAGAAAGGAAAACGGAAAAAGAAAGGTGCGAGCATGATAGCAGATAGCATGACATGATCCTTTCTCTGCTTGCCACTTGCCATTTGCGTTGCCTACCCCAAAAAATACACTCACTCCTCCACATCCACACACGAAGACATTGTTAGTTAGATGTGCTCGACATCGACTTTTCATCGTTATACATCCTCCTTTTCTTTCCTAATGTACTTTTTTGTCATATCTAGGGAAAAGAGGAGGAAGTAGTAGCTTTTTAAATACATCTACATTCACCATCCATAATGATAACAGGTACAACTTGTTATGTTATCATATGCCTTCTTAGCATCTTTGTCCTCCCAATGTGTTGTAAATGAAAGTCATGAGAAAGTGTAGAAAATCCGAAAAAGCGTTTTATGCCATTGTATTATTATTATTAGTACATATCCTCCTCTAAAGTATATGTGCGTACAGAATTAATATCAGAGAACATAATAATACAATGCATACCTTATATGGATACGAAACTTGCGAAAAAGATGGGAACATAATATAGTAGAGATTGCATGAATTATAAGCACGAAAATAATGACAACAGCGGTTGATGATGATGCCACATGTTACGCTTCCCAGCGAGATTTCAAAGCTTTTGTAGTTATCGATCCCTTTCCCCAAAAACTTTCTATTACGAAATAGCTCGTACTTGCTTTCTCCAACTTGTTCTATGTGACTTGACTCACTTGACTAATGTGGGGAATATCAACAACTCTACGTGTACAATCAAATCAACCGTATCGTCAGATCGTCTGAAAAGTAACTGAACCACCATAATTGTGGTTATGCTAAATACAAAAAAATTTTAATCATTACGACAGTTACTCTACTACACTCCTATCGTATTTGAGTAGTATTGCATTATATTGCCGATACGATACGGGAGTAAAGAAATCAAACCGAGACTACCTTGGATGTTCATTTTAGTTGCATCAAACCAAATCAATTGTCAATGTACCTTTCAATTTAAATGAACATAGGATACATCGAACTATCCAAGTGATTCAGTTGAAGGCAAAGACAAGGTTAGTGGTCAGTTGAGAAGGAAAACGTTTAAGATAATTCGGTTACGATAAAGACATGAGAAAAGTGAATATTCCTTGAAGTAAAGGTCACTTCTCACATCTCATCATACATAGATTGCACAAGTCACAAGTGCCAAAATTATTGTGCTCGTTCGAACTGAACAATGAAAACGTCGGAATAAAAAGGTAAGAATTCTAAATATATTTATTACGAATCAGTTCAGTAAGACTAAGCATGATTCGATATTGATTCTTATAAGCATATATGCATAATTTTAAAAAGATAAGTGGACAGTAATCTTAATTTCTTAATCGCGTCGTGATTCATTAAACTGAGAGGAGATTTTTCAAGATAAAAAGCACTGCGCATTGACGACATCATCACGTAAAAATAATCAGATCGCTCCGTGTGCGAGATGAGGCAACGGGAGTCTGAGAGGACTCATTCAAATGCATGTGCAAAGGATTAGTACAAGAAGTTTTGTTTGATGCAGAATATTTTTATCTGCTCTCCTTCTGTTGTGTTGTTGTGATGTGAAATGTGAAGTCAGTCAGAGTGAGTGCATAAATGAATGTTCATAAAGAGATCTCACCGAAATACCTAATTCTTCTGCACATTCACATTTGTACAAAGTTGATTGTGAAAAGAGTAAAAAAGATACATCTTATGTTAGAGAAGTATAAACAAACAAAATCTGTTTTAGTCTTTAGTCCTCTTCTTCTTTTAGTCAGTCACATGGAATTATTAAAAGCGTTTTGAACTTAACTAACAAATTTTTATTAATTATTTTTCTTGTTCTAGAGGACTGTTCCAGTGTCAACATTGATTGCGGATTGACGACTTGTTGTGAGCGATAATAATGGATTTAAAATTTAATTTTGAGCTAATGGACTTACTCGTGATAAAGACATTGGGATGTGATGGAGTTCAAAAAACTTTGATTGACGTTTGGCAGCAAATGGATTAAATAGAAGTGATTCGTTTGTGACGGACACCAGCTTGAGGCAGGATACTAATTATTTAATAACGTTTTAGTAACCTATCGCTTTATTTACGGACTATTCACTGGTTTAGAAAAGAAGAACGACATTAAACGGAAGAGGATACCCAACTGGGAAGTTATATTGTTGTACCTATTAAATATTCGTCTCGAAAGTTATCTGTGTTCGATCGATTTATCAAAAAAAAAACTGTGGTTGAAGTATTGCAATTACGTTTTTCATTTGGGAAACGGATGTACTTAAGCTTCGTGTGATTACTTACTAAAAATTTTCTATATTTCTTTCAATTTTCAACGAATTATCTATTTTCGTTGTCAGTTTTTTTTATAAAGACGGCTGTTATACTTTTGTAGTTGATCTAAATATGGTTAACAGTGGGGCTGCTTGTTGAAGTTTGGCTGAGCTACTTCTTGTGACTGTTGTAATTGAAGGACTGTAAAATTTGATGATCTCGGTTTTTTCGTGTAAATTCACGGAATATACGGTAGTAGCTGGAGTTGAAGCGGTGGTTAGGCTAGTGGTACTTGAAACTTATTGTAAGGCAACTTGACGCAGTATATCGCAACAAGGAGGTCTCCTTCGGAAATCAGAGTTTGAAACCTCCTGAGAAAAAACTGGATTCAGTAATTGAACTCGTTTTGACGGAATGAAGCGGCGGAATGTTGACTCTAGCAAGGCCCGCCGACCCGTGAAAAAAATTCCAAAGATTTATGACGGCTTCTACACCAGGTAGTAACTTGTTTGAGTTTTGATTTAAATGTTAGAAGTGTTGGATAACAATTCTTTTTTTAATCAGCAGCCTGGTTGTGTACGTCAAATTGATACTTCTTTGGATTTGCGTCATGGGAGGCGATTTCATCCTGGAATTTCGGCTCGAATATCTTTACCCCATTTATTTGCTGTTGCACAACTCGTATGAAGCGTACAAGTTCCAAGGACTTGTAAGTTCAATACTACTTGTCACATTATTCATAAAATGTTACCTTAACTGGTGTGCAGTTTTTATCCAATTCGTAATTTTATGTGATGTTGTTCTTGATTTCAGGCATTTGCTTTATTACTGATTTGTATCGTGGTCTCTGTGGATGTTATTTGTCTGGGGGTAATACCTGCCCCATGGTTATACTTACTAGGTTCTCTTGCTGTTTGGGGTCAAGTTGGTTGGAATTTAACACCTCTTGGCCCTCTCTTGCTTCTCCCAACTCTCATCTACATTGATGGAAAGAGCATCAGACCTCTTCCTTCACAACCACTTAGTCCGCTTGCCGCCCATTGGTAATGATAATGAATGACTTCTTATTTCATGTTATTCGTTAGCATGTTTCATTGTTTTTGCTAACGCTTTCAAATTTATTTAATTATATCTATAGTGTTGGATTCCCGTTGGTCTCACTTGGATTTGGACTGAAGTCCTATATAGGGGCTAGGTTGAAGCAGCGAACTCGTAATGACGTAGCGCGTCAGAACGAGCTCCTTTATTCTCTGCTGTGGGAAGCTCTACCATTAACAAGCACGCCGGTGAACAACAATGAGGTTAGAATAAATTTTCAAATAAAATTAAATCTCTGCCTGATTTTTTTGACCAATAGACAGACTAAAAATGCCAATACTATTTACTTCAAAGGTGATAAATGGCGGCCCACCAGTATTAGCGAAGAAGCAACAATCGCCACAAGCTCCACGCAGGAAATCGCTTGAAAACGGCGATGGAAGTCGAGAGCCCAGCTCGGGTGAGCTGGTGCTTGTTCCCACGCAGAACGGCAAGTTACCCGGAGCAGCTAATGGTAGCTCTTCTGGATCTTCAAACAGTTCATCATCACCTCTTTCAAGTCATCATAATCAAAACAACCACCATAATAATCACAACCATT
Source organism: Orchesella bifasciata (assembly GCA_034697805.1). Classification (NCBI taxonomy): domain Eukaryota; kingdom Metazoa; phylum Arthropoda; class Collembola; order Entomobryomorpha; family Orchesellidae; genus Orchesella; species Orchesella bifasciata. The sequence goes on along the minus strand of JAQGAP010003245.1, from coordinate 3,798 downwards.
CGAATCACAGTAGCAGCTCAAGTGGAGCATCGCCGACATCACCAATACAAGCTAACTCGGTTCAAAACCATTCTCATTCAAACAGTTCCAATCACAACAATTCAAACCATTATGCGACACCGTGTCCAACTTGTGCTGCTAATTTGCTAGCACCGAAGAAAAAGAAAGATGACTGTTGTTTGAAGTTTGTTGTTTCAGATATTCTATAATTCTATTATACAGTCTATTGATGTATAAAGCGTACTTAAACTACGTTTTTTTGGTTTATAGGGTGGAATCTGAAGTTAGGAAGCTTAGAAGCGATCTTCATGTGGTGCGCACCATTGAATCCGAACTTCGTGGTCAAATCGCGTCTCTGCTTTCATCAGAAAGAAATCTTCGCAGCGATTTAGCGTCGGTACAGGGGGAGCATGAATCTCTGCAACTGAAATACTCAGCTTTACTTTCTAAGGGTCAGGAAGAGCGACAAAGTTACGAAAAGAAACTTCAAGAGGAGCGCCGTCTTAAAGAAAACGCTATCAGCAAACAAAAGAAGGTAACCAACTAAATGCAATTTGATTTTTGCTCAATCGCTGTATGTCAAAGTGATAGAGCAACTGCAAATGTAAAAAAACAGCAGTGTGATAGAATGAAAGGAGTTAAATATGTCTACAAGTTTGTTCATTTTTCATTACGACCTAATGATTCAATACGTTTTTGTTTCATCAGGCTTCCTCAGAGTGTTCTGGAGACTGTCGTCGAAAACTTCGCGATGCGGATAGAGAAAAGGAGTCTCTTCGACGAGAAATTAAAGTGTTAGAAGATAAGAACATGCGAGTCGAGCGGGAGCTTCAGAATGTTAAGTCAACGCTGCTGTTGGAACAGAAGAACAAAGAGGTACGCTAAATATTTCCATGCATTTGCAACATTTAATATAGTACAAAATCGAGGTTTAGTGGAGAAGCTATGGCTATTTTTTTCGATGTGTTATTAACAAAGATATATATACATCTCTGGTTATTAACTAAAAAACTGTTATGCTCAATTTTAGTGTTCGGCTGAAGCAGCAAGACTGAGATCTCTGTTAACATCATTACAAGACCAGAATGCTCATCTTGAATCCAGCTTGAGCGCAGAAACTCGGTTAAAGCTAGATCTCTTTTCAGCATTAGGGGAAGCTCGTCGACAACTTGCTATTCGGTATGATTTTATTAAACTACTAATGACCAAGTGCATTAAATTTATCGCGTATTTACACTATTGTTGGTTTAAATTGCAGGGAAAACTTGATTAAATCAAAAGAAGAAGAGTTGGAGGATGTTCGTTCTCAGTATGTGGAGTTGTTGGCTGTCTCTGATTATTCGCATCATCAGCACCGGCATCAGCAGCAACAACAACAACAACAACAACAACAACAACAGCAACAGCAAGTCCTTCAGCGTCAACATTCGCAAACACCCCAACAACAACATCAGCAATCTCATCGTCTAAAGGCAATGGTTGGTGTCGGTGAATCTTCACCACAGCAAGTTGGTCGAGAGAATCTCACATTTACTCCTCTTATCGAGTCATAAAAACTTGGAGAAGACAGGATCGGTTCATCTTTCATCATTACAGCAATCACACTAACTACGTGTAGCCAGAATAATAATTTCTTGCAAATATTTGTTTAGCCTAGTACTGACTAAATAGAAATTACTGCAATATCACGACACAGTGTTGAATAACTTATACGTGTACGCGTAGTTTTTGAGTTAGTAGGAGTTCTGACTGTCTTACGTAACGTAATTTAGTAACTGTTACCAAATATGGAGCTAACTTTTAGTTAGCAGCTTAGGTTAGTATAATAATTTTAGACAGGTAATACGTGTTAATCTGCATTTATCTTGTTCTTTATGAACTAACGTTAATACTGACTAATTATTGATAATTCGCAGTTATTGTATTTTCACCAGAGATTTATTTTCTGTCGATATTAATTCGCTGTCAATTCGCAATGTTAATTTAAGATTTTTATGGTTTGTTATTGATGGATTTTGGACAGTTGTAAGTTAAAGCAAAACCAAAACTGTGTCGGGCCGGACCGAAGAAGATGTGCTGAATTCCAGTTTTGTTTTATGAGGTCACTTATAAAGGCACATATAGACACTAAAAACAAGTCGCCGGTGTGAATGTGAGCTAAGTAGTGGTTCAGCTCTTTAATGTTATGGAACTGTCAACTGTGAAGAAGCGAAATATTATTTTGTTGATTTGTTGGCTCCACTCTAATATTATTATAGTTTTATGATTGTGTACAACTGGGCACAGTAAAGCTTGTTTTTGTGAATTATCTCACTGGTCTCACTTAAGGCTTAGGATTGAAAAGAAGATTGATGATAAGAAATCAAACAGATCTGAAATTATGAATCTGATTTTTGTAACTGAACCACCATAGAATGTCTACACCATGATCTTCAATCATCATATAGTTGAGTACCGCAACAAAATTAACCGTGATAACATTTTATTTATCTGTTTAGGTTGAAGTATTTATGTAGCTTTTGGTATACTAGCCATTGAATTGAACCTTATGAACCGAATCCATGTACCTAGATGTCAAACCAAATGCTATGCTGCGGCTATGTTTGTTCACGTACTTAAGCAGTGGTTCTGATTCGTCCCCTCGGATCGGAACGACTTGCATTGTTTGGTATTACAATTACGGGGTTATTAGTAGTTTATTAAGTAGATGAACAGTTGTATGGATTTTAGTCGTCTACACGAAAACTGTAATCCGAAACTTGATTAATGTTAAAATATACAAAGAAAGTCTCTATAAAAACATCAGCTTTAACATCATTTTGTATTTCATTCATGATCGTTATGCACATATAGGCAGACTTTTTGAAGTCATTGGTTTAATCTTGATATTTATGTTGCTGCTGACGTGCGTAGTACATTTGACATAGCTGCAGTGTGGTAGCAAGCGGAACTGGAAGTATAGAAATGAACTAACTTGACTTGACTCTTTGAATTGAAACCACTCTATTGAAATCTAAATGTTGAGTTGCATAAAACATTTAAAAAAAGTATTGAAACTGTTACGTATATTGTGACACAAGGAAGAGGGTAATAATATATTGGGGTATTATCAAATTGTGAATGAACGTAGAAAAAATTAACGCTAAACGCGATAATTGAAACCATTGTAATATTTAAATTGACAATTGATGTATACTGCTTCATTACAATCTGCTGTAGTGAGAAGAAAAATGAATGTATTAACTTATTCTATATGAACCAGGTCACGAAGAACCATTTATCGATTGTGTATACCCTTCTTCAAAAATAATCTAATTGTTTGTAGAACCTTCGTGAAAGACAGGAAAAATGTTTACTGTTGAAGGAAACGAGTGTGTTATCGATCACTCTTTGTGTTATAACCATTACTCTAAGAATTACTACTCTACGATCACATTACATGCGTATTCAAAATAGCAAGTAATATGCAACTCAGCAAACAAAGCATTGTAAATTGTCGTTCGTGACTTTGTGTGACATTTATGTAATAACATGCATAAACTTACTGATTACGATGGAACTGCCTTTGAGACGTTATTAGTGTGATTTAGCACCTAGCATAATATTGAATATCTATTTAGTATAATTTTTGAGAGGCCGAATCAATCCCGTAATTCTAATTGTGCAGATATTCAACTACGCTGAACCTTCGATTAGATTTATTCACAGAGAAAAATATTTAAGCGTCATGTTTTGGATCACATCACAGCATACAAAAGTAAACACCCATTTATACTTGAACACCCATTTATACTTGAA
>JAQGAP010003244.1:0-12887 GCA_034697805.1 Orchesella bifasciata | reverse complement strand
GCGCTCCAATACAACTGCTTTATGCGTTGGGATCATTACTTCCGCTTGCCTGTGATCTGAAGCTACTCGCTTCGGGTATATAACTATCACACAGCATGAACAAATGAATATGTTCATGTTTTCATGCATCTATGAAGTGGATAGGTAATGTTGTGAGTAAGGATACAGTTTATGTAAATATCAAAATTTTCTTCACAACAGCATCCTTTTGAAAGTTATGATAAAGGATTTGAAAAACGCTGAAATCTCCAACTATTGAGGTTAATTAATTAGGCAATTCTAGCATTATACTTGCGGAAGTTATACAAAGGAAATTGACCTTGTATATTTTATTATACACCTTTCCTTTGTTTCATTGAGATCACGGATAGACGGACAATTCGTGCTTTTAAGAAAGTTTGCAAAAGTGAACGAGTCCAAAATACATCCCACGTTCTAATACTTTTGCTTCCGAAAATCAAAAGACGGCTATTACCCACATTTCATGCTTTGTATACGTTAGAATACAGAAATACGCCATGTTCTGTAAATGCTTGTATTTAGTAGTTCCAACATACACAGCACATATTATTTGACTCAAGTTATATAAAACAAAGTAAGTTTTAATAGCGCAACACCATACCACCAGCTTCAACTGTAAATGCCGAAATACTTGAGCATTCGCTATAAAAGGTTGCATGTAAAAAACATAAAACTTTAAATCCAATGGCTTGGTCTCGCAATAAACATTAATTACACTGCCAACATTTCATGAGACTGGGGAGTGTGTTGTTGCACAGAAATGCATAAAATACTTGATTACACACATATACAAAGGGAAGCACAGTGCCATTCGACTAAATGCCATGTTGTTCCTAAAACTATTTGTACAATCACTCTCACTTTTGCTTTTGATTCACTATAATCGCTATAATTTCCTATGAACATTAGTTTCGCTGCAATTGCTAGTTTGAGTGAGTTGTGTTTCAAGTTGGCAGAGTTGCCTACGTATGTATTTTTAAAACAAATGTCGTAGATAAACAAATATACGGAAAAACTGTGACTAGCAAGCATAACTTATATGGGTTTCCTTGATTTCCAGACTTTATTAAGTGTGTTGTGTATAAAAAAATCTTGTTTTATTACGCTTTCATCTTAAAAAGCGTGCTACACTCATCGTCAGTTCCGGTTTATGCGCTGTTGCTTAATAAGCAACTCCCCATTGTTTTTCACTACTATCTTATTTTCTGATAGTGGTATCGGCACATTTCACTTCTCAACACTGAGCTAAATTTTTAGTGCAAAAGAATAATATGCTGGCTTGAGGATTACGAGTTTTTTGCACTAAAGTTTTATGATTTTTTCCAAACCTCCTCCGCATACGGGTGAACACCGCAGCACACTGTAAAATTCAGATTTCTGCCGTTGCCTAAAATGATGCAGAGTGTTTGCTTTTGCTGTATTCATAACACATTTGTAACCATAAAACTGTCATAGAAAACATCTGTCACTTGAAAGATTCTAGAAAATACGACTTCTTCTTTTGTCATCATAATTCATTCCCTGTTTTACTGTCCAACATTTTATACGCACAACACATATTACAAACATACATGGAAGTGCCGTGTGTGCTTATGCATCGTAAAATATACATATTTTCTTTTAAAAGAAAGTTGTTTTAATACTGCATACAATCATGTAATCTACCAGAAAGTTTTCCCAATGTCGAGGCTCCCGAAAAACTTTCTCCTGTTGGTTGTTAGTTTATTCATCATTTTCTCCAGGAATCACGAACTTCAATCAGCAGCAGCATTCACCATGTTTACAAACACAAACGAAAGACAAACTTGTTATACTTGAATGTATTGCTGAAGCCGTAACGAGACAAGGACAATTCAACGTTTGCTTTCTCTATAGGAGGATGTATATAGCTAATACGTAATAATATGCAGAAATGTGCGTGACAACTTACAAAAACATTTGACTTTTATCTTCCCAATTTCTCAAATATTAGTTCCACATTGTTCGTGCGTCAGTAGAAATTGCTTTAGTTGATCGTTCCATGTATAGAAATATATATTAAATCAATACCTTTTTCTACGAGAAGAAAATCTAGCTCCATATGAAATCTTTAAACTTCAAGCAATCAGAAATGCTGGTTTAATATTTTATACATGAAATTATTTCCTGAGGAGAATGTCCAAATTTTGTGCTTGATGTTTACACTTGGAAGTAGCACTCTGTTTAGAATGTAAAATTTGAAGTAAATTTCAATGACTTCCAGTTTTTATCGCCCTTATTGTATATATGTGTTCCCATTCCCACAGAGATAAGTTGGAGCATATGTTCCCGAAACATTCAAAATGTGTAGCACTCTCGTATCCGCCTTTTCTGCACTTTGGAAAAATAAAGCTGGAGCTGAAACTGGGGTAAGTACGAAATGGAAAGTAATATCTTCTCCTCAGCACTGCGTAATAATGTGAAAGCATTAAATTACTTTCTGATTTCACTGACCTACTATGTCATAAAATAAAAAGATTTTTTGTCCCTTCTGCAACATGGTGTCTGCTCTGCGTTGGGTTGTTGTGAATGTATTTCAGTAGAAACTATATAATATACATTGAGAGAAAATTGAGAATTTGATTTCCTCCATTGTTATCCCGACTCCTCTTCGTCTTCGATGGCCTCTAGAAAATATATCATAAAAATGGCACATTTTCATCCAAGTGCCAGGTACACCCCTTCTTCATCCAGCAAATATAGCCAAAGTTGTTGACTGTACGAATGTGCTATTGTTGAGCGGAAATGTATTAAATCTACTGAGAGAATGCCTACAATAAAATAGCTTGCAGTTTCTTGCCAATATGTTAAAAATTCTCGTCCAGGCTATTCCCTATAAAGCCCTTCACTACTTAATATATAATCACATGAAATGGACAAAAGTGAAGAGTCATTGCTTACGCATCATATTAGTGTATATAAATTGTAAAATATAGCAGCTCCTACAACAATATATCGAGAAGTCCCGTTCCCTGCCCAGTGGAATTGTTGGGAGAGTAAGAAATCTGATTTTCAAACTGCCTCGAAACCCAAAACTTATAAAGCAAAGTAAAGGAAGCGGAAAGTGCCATTTCTTTGGTTTCCAACAATAATAGTCAGGAAAAGTCATTATTATTACTGTATTATTACACTTCCTTACTTATGTAACTATTAAACCCCAATACAGCCCCGTCCCTTAACTAGAAATATGTATAACTCAAAAGCTACGTGTCCCGACTATTCCTTCTAGCTCATCCAATAGCGAAAACCAGTTCGTGTAGCTCTACAAGACGGTAATTTTCCGTTGTGGCATTTGTTCTTAGAGTCATATTGAGCAAAAGTCTTTCATACGTTTGCTGATGTACTTACTCTCCGAGACTTCAATTGTTACAGGAAAAAATCTGGCATGAAGGAAAGACTAATGCGGACAGTATATCTGCAACTAAGTATACTCTACTGGGTTCTATAATGACACTTACTTAAACCATTATTGGAAAGTGGAAAAAGAAAAGATTTTACGGAGGAAAAGTAAAGTGAAACTAAGGAGGAAATAAATCAAAGATACTAATAATATAAAATAAAAGTTGCAATAAAGACGAGGGAAGAGTTTCAGCCTATTTATCTTTGTGGTCAAAGTCAAGCCTACCGACCGACCAATATTATGTATTAAAGCCTTTTTCGAAATAAGTACAATAATGGGGTATTGAAGAGGCATTATATCGTTATCGTTATCGAGCACTGGTTTTTTTACGCATAACATATTTGCAACAAAGTGCTCTCACAAAATTTTGCGTATTTTCACTTCCAGATTATTGTCGATAGCATGAAACCTTAATAGTTTCTACATTGGGGTGAACACGCGTCTGATGGAGGAAGGAATGGTAGTAACGATCAAGCCAAGCGCCAACAATTCTCATCATGCAGGAAAGTAATTGCGTTATGTGAGGTATTATAGAATTGAGCATGATAATTTGATGTAGTAGCAACCTGTTTTACGACAGGCCGTTGCTAAATATCACGTTTAAGTGTCCATCAGTTGATACTGCTACTGCGTAATATGCATCAAAGCTTTCTTAGAAGTCATCTACATAAATGAGATTTTGATAAAGCCTTTAATGAGTCCGCAGAAAGTACGAATTCACCCAAATGGTTTCTTAGCAAGGCAAACACATGCATAGTAGTTAGTTGTATAAAGATGAGTTGATATACATGTCTCCTTGCCCGTTTTCATACATACAAACACGCATATTCAAACCCAAGCCGCAAAGTGTGAGGAAGAGTGCTCCTCAGACTGTGTTCGCCGACATGATCACTCGGTTTATTTTTTCTCCACCGTTTGATGATGGAAGTGAGAGAAATTCTCCACTCCCATCCGAAGACAAACTAGTTTAGAACACAGCAATTTCAAGGATTGTATAGAACCGGCAAAACCAAAAACCTTTTTCATCTTCTACGATCATCATCATCATCATGATGCTATAACAAACAAGCAGTAAAAGTGTCTGTCTTCTTCTTCTTATAAAGATGCTCTCACTCGCGGGATTATATATGTAGTGATGCTTTTGTAGTCATCGTCAGTCGACAAAGAGTAATGTGAGTAGTTAGGCTCAAGACATCTTCAAGAAATTGGATTCTTATGAGTTTCCCAGCTTCCTCGTATTATCATCCTCCTCAGATGCATGGTTACGCATAGGAGGAAAACAAGGTGCCAACTGTGTCGCATTCCAAGGGTCACACGTGCATTATTTCGGATAGGGTGTGCGTGTGTGTGCAATACAATAGCACGTTTTGCACTTCTTTCAAATTCAAATTCTTGAATATATCTCCTTGTCTTTGGTGGGGTTCACCCAATATCATCATCCCATCACGAGTTTCCTTCCTTCCGACACCCGAGCTATAAATTAATTTCGGATACATATGGAGAAAGAATGAGGAAAAGGATGTATGTACATGGGAGCTACTATTTTGACGCGTTGATGTTGTTTAGGACCGAGGCTATAAAGCTTACTATCAATAAAACTATTATTAGTTCTCCAAAAGCGCGTGTAGTTCTATGTAAATTGCAATATTCGACTTGTGACTTGGACATTGGAGTGAAAATATCTGAGCTTTGGTGTAACTGTTTGTGAATATATACTTTGGAGTGTTGACGAATGGTGATGTGATGTGATGGGAGGGAGAGGCATGATTGCAGAAAGAAAATGAAAGAGACGACGCATTAGTAAAGATGCTATGATGGCCTTCTACGTGACTGGTCCTTTCATATTAATTAGTTCTTTACACAGTCTAACCGCCCTTTTAAAACCCTCAATTTATTACTCTGTCGTTTCGCCTCTCCCGTTCCAAGTGAACTGAGGAGTGAAGAAGTAAAAAGGAAATTCCTTTGCATGATGCAAAATACTGGATATTGCTCTGCGTCTCAGCTTTTCAAGGCAAATTTTACATTTTACTTACATCTGACAAGGCTTTCACTTCACATTTTCCGTCGTCAAAGCATTAACTGAAAAGCAACATTGGAAAGGAAAACTTTGGAGGAATAGCTCCAGAACCTTCATACCTACTAAGCTCCTGCTGGGATGAACTCCAAGAACTTGTTGTTTGCTATTCTCAAGAATTGTTTATTTTAAAATAAAAACTAGTTCTCAATTATGGGAAAACTGCATGAAACACTGTGAACTTTGCTTTGTAAAAATGTTTATGCCTATAAAACTTTTAGTTGTCCGATTGTATTCAAAGTTAATCATCCTTTTAAGTCTGGAGATTTTTTTTCTGCGATTCCGCGAATTAATTTTGCAAACTTGGTCGTAAAAATGGGAACTGATGTTTTATAGCATTTAGAAGGACCTATTTTTGATGTAAAAATGCATTAAATTCTGTCCGACTCCCAAATGAGTTCTGTCTACAACTACCTACTTTCATTTGCTTGAACTCCTGTAAAATCCGCCTTAAAATGATGACATAAATATGAGCATTTTTATTAAGCTGGGGGATTTATCGTTCAAGTCTAGATTTTAAGGATGCAGATACATTATTTATTTACGTAGAGTCTGAGAATCTTTTCAGTTAGTGATAATTGCATGTTATTTTGCAAGCCTTGAATTCACGGTTGAAAAAACAGAAATTTTAATGTACAAATCTCAGGCCCTCGTCACAGTTTAAATGGGGCAGTCACAGTGGAAAATAATTGTAGTTGCTGAGCTGAACCAGCTTAAACAAACTTGCTTTAACAGAATTGAGTCAAAACCTGCTCCTGCTACACATAGCTATGTCTACACAAAGGCCCATATTTAGAAAACCCGAGAAACAAGAAGAGACGAAGAGAGAGAGAGGAAATGAAAGGAAAAAAATTCACTTTTCAAAAGGATAAAACACGAAAGCTGGCATGTAAATCCATGTTATTAAGAGGAAGAGTAAGCTTTGGGCCTGCTTCGCACTCTGCATTTACGTTAATATATTATGCCAGCAGCAGTATGTTCACGGTCCATTTCGGAGTCACTTCGGCTTCATGAGCATAATGACAAGCATGTCAACAAAACTAATGCACTGGTTTTCAAAAAAAATCCTCTTTGCTAAAAAAAGAGTTGTAATACAACAAACTATATATGGTTGTGCAGTAGCTCTTCACTCTTTTCATCCTCTTTCATTCCAGCTTCAGTTTTTTCGTCTATACTCATTCATATAATGTCGTCATTCCCTCTTACATGCTGAATGATCCGTAAGAAAGAAACCTGCTGGATGAAAAGTGGAGAGCATTGAATTCTCCAGAGATTTTCTAGTGACTGATGAGAATGCATCAAGCCCGTTCTGACAGTTTTATGCATATTTTGTTTCCGAGTCCATTTTGCCCCAATATGCATACATGCATAATATATTTACATTGAATTCCTCAATTTATGGACAAAGATACACTCCTAGATTCAAGCCATATGTGCATATATTTCGTAGAAATTCGTTATATTCTTAGATGATAAGTTGGTATAATTTTTTATTGAACGAACGAGCGAAAGATAATCCTTGAATCGAAACTTCGTGAGATTCCTCTTAAGAATCGTATTACTCTGGACTATGCTGAACAAGATGAAAGAACAGAAGAAGATTCACCAGAAAATGGAATGGGCATAAATTGTATATTCCGTTGAGCAGTCACGTTTGGTGAAATAACCTACCGTAAAATATTCCATCCATGCTATTATTTCAATGTTATACACAACCCAGTTTATTTATATTTCTCAATTTACATAATTCGGCAAGCATGTCAAGTTGTTAATATTATGTTGACATGCGTTGTTCCATCAGCCAGGTACATCTTTGCCATTTTCAAAAATAAAAAGTTTTTCGTTTCATTACAAAAACAAAAACAGAAGTTATTAAGTACTCGCATTCATTTCGCTGTTATCGTGAGCTCCCCCCTTTTAAAATTCTCAGGAGAGGAATTTTCTTCAGATATATGACGATAAGGAATCGACATGCTGCACACATACCGGAACATAAAAAGTAAATTTCCATTTTGCTGCACATGCCTCCCTCTCCAGTTCCATGAAGCTTCACGACTCTTGAATAGTTAGAGACTCGTATGTTGTGCAGCAGACACGAGAAATAATCATTTACGGAGCAGTTTTTTGAGTTGAGTTTAAGGTTAGTTGTATTTTTAATATTAAAAACCGTGGCTATACCACCTATATTGTCTCATGGGACTTTTTCTGTCGATTTTATCTTCATTTACGCCAATAGACTCATTTAGTGCACTCCCATCATCAGAAGAAGCTACTAGCTGAAGCCATGAAATGAAGGTATACCTACAACCTATTATACTCAAACTGCGCTCCCTATTTAATCCTCCATTCCCCACTTTCCATCCACTTTTATGTACACTGACTGATGCGTATCGAAGGCATTAAAAAGGAGTTGATTATAGCAATATGGATCTCAACGCGTTTATTTCGCACTATGTTACATCGTGAATCTCTCGTTCGCTCCGATAAATGGAGGTTGTATTAATGCTCCCGTGTTTTCCTCAAGTAACTGCAGTTTTCTGAGAATATGTAGTAGTGCAACTGGAAAAATGAGCCTTATAGTTATAGCATCCCCGCTAGAACACAACCACCTCTCTTTTTTCAGTGTCCCTCCTCAGCGGAGTAACAGGATGTTGAAAGTAATCTTCTGTAGTCTAATGCTAGCCGGTTAAGCCAAGGTCTGATTGAGTGTTTTCACTTAATATGCTTACTTACAGATCCTGTAACATGCATGTGGATTGGGTTGAGCATAGCAGCCGCACCAAACGTTCATCTTCAGGATTACGCAAAAAGGAGTGGGAAACTAAGGTTTCTTGAGCATAACCAACATTAAGTCGAATGAAGTAGCGCGTTTGAAAGACAAGAAGAAAAGAGGAAGAAGCAATAAGTGCCATGTGTCTGTCTGAGCAACATTAAGGTACATTAAAAGGAAGCTGGCTGGAGCACGTCCTTCACCGATAATGAGAGATTGCATGACACTCTGGGGCATCGTAAAATTCTTTTAAAATCCTTACTTACCAACCATCCAAGCTCATAGACCCCCTACAAGGATCAATGGAATATATACTACACTTTGCATTTATTTTCCATGCTTAAGTAAAAGAGAGGCGCTCGGAGGTATATATAGCATTTCGAAATAAACGGCCATTCATTTAATACTTCTTTCTGTCTTTCATTACCTGTTTTACCGCCTCAGAAAGTTTGGAGTACAGATCAGTATAATTTGGTACTTTAGAACTCTTTCGTAATTTGGAAATGAATTCTATGATGAAATAGAAAAAACGGGTATGGCCACGGAAAGCAATTTTGGCCAAGGCCACTCTCTTTGTGTAAGCAGAAGCGTAACCAACCTGCCATGGTTTGTGAAAACGGGTAGGATAATATATATAGTCGTAAGCCTTGTAGTTGAGGATGAGTACTTGCGATATTTAGGTCAAGCCAAGTGTTGTTATGCATAGTGTATGTGGAGTTTTGTGTTCCACATCAATCTTGAATTTGATATAAGTACATATCCTCATTTCATCACAGTCGATGAACTTGGAGTACGAAATGAGAATGTAAATTTTTTATTGTCAGAAGTGTCTTCATGTTGACAAGTACATATAAATGTACCTTTCACAAAGTGGATGCGCTGCTTTACGAGCCCATGAATGAATTGATGAGGAGAGATTTTATAGTTCAGCTTCGGTCCGTAAAACAGTGAGTAAGTGCACTGACATGGGATGATGTTATGTTATGGTAGGAGCAGAGCTGGATAGAATCCATATGAAAATATATCCGTAACATGTACAAGTGCTCCATCTCATTCCGGAAACCGCGATGTAACCATTGGTTTGCCAAAGACATCAAATCTCCACTTCTTCTTGCGTGAAGAACATGAAATTTCTTGAAACCTGGGACGATGAAAAGGTTGAACTTTAGACGTACATTTTCTCCCTTTAGTTGAAAGCACAAAGAAAACCACACTCTCCGTCCCTCTCATTCCATGTTGTTCCTCTTAATTCATGAAATGTATGGAAAGGGAGAATATGATCTAGCAGGAGCACCACTACATATTCCAATCCTATAAACTACTCTCCTTGCTTCGAGGAGACATAAAGAGAATATTTAAACAGCTCGAAGGAAGCGAGCAAACGAACGTACAAAAAGGAAAGTCGTGAGTTCTTTTTCAGTTTGGGAAACGCTCAGTGAAACTCGACCAAAACGAGAGAGGACCAAGGCCACCTCATCACGTATGGAAGGGAAAAAGCGCGTGCATATCTACAATCACCGATTTATACACGCTGTATCAGAACTGACTCGGCTCTTATCATTTCTATGGCCACTTAGAGCCATATCAATATCATATGTATGTAGGTATATATAGCGCGGAGTGTATTATGTAAGGGCAAGTTAAAGTCACTTCGAGTGGAGAAAGTAAAAGTACGTTAGTAGTACTGTAGTGCAAAAACATACTACCGTTACCGCAAATACCAGCGTTCCTTCCAGCCTCTGTGTTTAGCTGCGTTCTTTTCTAGATTCAACAAATTTTTAACAGTGTATCTGTACACTGTACTTGTTTGCTAACGCCCAAAATTCTCATATTTCAATCGCATACATTTTATTTTATTTATTTGCTTTGGTTGTATATAGCAGAGCCCCGAGATGTGTATAGAAATGGGATACCTGAGAGTATTCAAATGCTTAAGCTTGGTCATCGTTATAAGTTACTTTGAAATACCAGAATTGAGCTCAGAATTTATATGCATAGCCAGCTGTGGTTGTCTCTCTGAGTTTGTGACTCTGTGATGAAAGCAATACTCTAAAAAATAGATGTTGATGTATATAAATATATAATAAAAAACGGTATGGTTTGTAATGAACGTTCGGGATTTATAAATCTTTCATTAGCTCTCCACCTCATTTGCAATTTTGCACGTGGAATTGTACGTTTCTCTACTCGATGCGGGCTATTTATCAATCATTATTTGTAAAAATTAAATGAAAGCTCCCAAAAATAGCAACGACGTTCCAGGAAAAATAGTTGTGCGAAATATGCACATATCTCATCCTGATTTTGCCGAATTGCCAATCCAAGTTACAATATTCAAATATTTACTTCCAACAAAGCCTGTGCCAAACAAATATTTGAGATTCCATTTGTTCTTTGTGCCACTTTGAAATTTTAGTAGTAGATTGCTGGACAAACGGTAGACCAACACTCTCTTTCATCTAATTTAACATATCTTAATATTTTATAGGATTATTTGAGGCATAGTCTTCTACGAAAGAGACAATCCGTCCGTTTCATTAATATTCTTATTAAGTTAGTACGTACGTGTTTCTGTAACTAACTGGATATGCCATATGTATCCTCCGAAAGTTATGCAAAGAACTTTTGCAATAGATATGAGCCCAAGTTGTGCATTGCACCTTCGGGGAGCTAACTTCAGATTCCCGTATTTCAAGAAATCTTTTATATAATCTTTAATCCACGACAAACTCTCCCCGTACCGTCTCTCCCAGCGTTGTGCGCAGTGTATCGGATCTCACTAATCACAATATTTCAAGATAAATAATATATTAGCCTCTCGGGACTCCAAAAGCATTTGCAAGTTATACACTTCTGGTTGAGGTCAGAAATGAAGTTGAAGCCATACTGCAGTGCAGTAGAGATTAAATGTAGGTTTGTATAAAGCACGGAAGGTGACTATTTACAATAGAGAGGTTGAAAGGGAAATTTGTTCTTCTTTTGAGAATTATGACCGTTTTATAAATACATGTATGTTATTATGGTAGGTATATCTGAATAAAATGAGCCCAAGTATATAAACAATATGATGTATATCTTTTAATATTCATAAAGTTTCCCATTTTACTTCTTGGTTCATCATCATCATCATCAGCACCAACTTTCACCAAAAGAGAAAAGAAATACAGAGAGGGAAACTTTCTCATAATAAACAAACTCTTGGGAGCTTAACTTGAATTCTCAAACAAACATATATCGATGAAAAGTTTGTTGATTGTTGGTGTTTGTTTAAACTCACTCTCAACAAGGTTTGACAAAATTTTGGTCCTTGAGATTGAGTGGGAGCTAGAGGAAGGATTAGAGACATCTCCTTTCTTGAGATTTTGGGCTAATTAACTGTTGAAATATGGAGCATATGTTGCAGATTGAGAATAGATTATATGAGGATATACTAACTAAGAATGATTGCCAAATACTGTATTTTGCTTTTATCACATCACACGTCCATAATTTCAGAGTAGTAAAGAATCTACAACATTTTGTAAGCAAGACTCTGGAATAAAATAGGACACTGGAAGCTTTCCTCGTCACACATATATTTCTTTATAATGAGAGGCAAGAAATCACTAGAAAATGATAAATGGTCAACACATTGAAAGCACCGGCTGGCATTATTTCTTAAATTAGATGTATGGGAAGGGGAACACGAACCGACTCGTCTTGACTTTGGCAATGATTTTCAGTAAGAACGGCTAACACAGTATGGTACAAGCTCACGTTAGTAAAATGAAACAATCAATCTTTCTTTTCGACTGTGTAATAAAATATACACGTCAGTCATTCTAGGAAACCTTGAAACTAGAGAAATGCACAATACACGTGGCATAGTTTGATTGAACGAATAAGTCATAAACAGAGTTTTACCGAGGAGCAATATTGAGTAGAAGCAAGTGCAAATCACACCTAATCACATTTAGAATTAGGACGAGTTCAATTTGAAAACCATATTTTTCAAAATGCCAATATAATTATTTTTGTCTCGTTTTCAGTACCCAAATATTAGACGTCTTATATATTATTGAAGATCAAATTTGGAGAGAAAATTTTGCAGACTAAACGCAATTTATTAAAAATTACAAAAAGCTGATTTAGTACAGACTTTACATGTGACATGCACTGTAAAAATAGTGCGCATATAGAAATTCATAAAATAAATAATAAACTTTCTTTACTAAGCTTAAAGCTCGTATATTTATAGCATCAAGTTGCCCCAACTTTCAAACGTGGCGTGACAAATGTTACAGCACATTCAACTTCATAATTCAACGATATATTAACCTGATTTGATTGAATTATATAATATCGATCGCCGACAGACAGTGAATGAATGATAAAATTTGTATGAAGTATTATTTATAACGGTACAGGTAATAAGAAACCAATCCGGGATAATGTCATACTTTCAGTCAGGCTTGAATACCATGATCGATTGCAAAAACGGTCATTCACTTATTAAATATTATCGAATCGATTGTTGGAAGGCGCCAACAACTTATCAATAATATCTGATTGATTATGCAATCATACGTACCAAACACTTCATTTGCAACACGTGTAATAAAAGG
>JAQGAP010003243.1:0-12889 GCA_034697805.1 Orchesella bifasciata | reverse complement strand
GAGGACAATGCACGTGTAAAGTCTTAAGAGTAGGACGTGAGGATGGTATTACCTTCTTGTGAAAGCATTAGCGCTGATGGCCCTGTCAGTTCATATTTATCTCAATTGATTTCCTAGTTTGGCTCGTCTTTCTCTCCTTCCTCCTGATTAAACCTAAAGTGCCATGTTTTGGTTGTTCTTAAAAGCATTGTTATTGTGTTCTATGCACTGATCTTGCAACGTTGACATTGTATAGCTTGTATTAGATGATTCGTTCACAAATTCGTTCGTATACAAAAGATCAAAGACAGATGTAACGAGAGCAGAAAGGGTGCAGAGCACAAGGAACCGGACAATTATTTGACGTCATTTGTAAAAGTAAACAGAACTGGACCATATATATCGTCAGCTATAGCTTAAAGGTAGCATTAAATACATGGTTGGATGGCCTTTGTAGTGTGTTTTATTGAAGTTCTCTTTTTATGACGAGAAATACACGTCCTTAGAGCTACCCTATGGCTCGTCATTGTTGTCATTTCTCCACTTTGATTTATTTGATACGAAACTGCTCACAAGAGTGAAAAGACCAAGAGTCTCATTTTTTGTGAATCACCATTATCCTTTGACAATCGAAAGGGACGGAGTATTTGCGTAGTTGGTTGTAAGTATTACTTGATAATGTTGTGAACATATAAATAGATGTATTGATCATCGAAATGCTTTATATTTTCCTAATAGGAAGCATCATTTATTTACTTTCGGAATTCTACACTCCAATTTTTTTAAATGTAAAATGTTGGCCTTATTTGTCGTAGTCTTTGTCATTTGTCAAAGGGTTATTCATAAAATTGCCGACACAGTTCATCTCGTCGACTTCTTTGCATCTTCACAATTTGTGTGATAACAGAGCAGAGCGCTATGTCATTCTCATTATAATGAGGAAACTTTGTGGAAAAGTCCGCTGGACTGGACTGGATATGGATGTGCTGCTAACAACAAAGTTTACATTTACGAGTGCTTGAACTTTGAACATACTACATAAAAACTGGCAAGGAACTTTAAAATGACTATTTCTGTCCACTCGCTTAATTTGAAGTACTCATTATTACTCAAGATTTCATCTCTCATGTTGCCCCAGAGAGAGAGTCCAGTGGCCACTGAAGATGTTGTTGCGTCCTCAAGAAATGAAAGTGGAACAATTCAATTAACTTGGTTTCATTTATGTTTGCACAAGTTCAGCACTAATTTTCATTGCTTGCTCAAAAGTTGTTGCTTCCTGGGAGTTCATAAGACCAACAGGGTGTTTTAAATCTGGGAGTTTTATCTCAATGCTTAAATAGTAAATTAAGACCCTTGTAAATTCAGTGAACATTTTCATACAAATAAAAGTAAATTTGTGTCCTATTAAATATGACGTTTCTCTGAAACTGTACAACATCTCAATCTCATTCGCCATGAGTTTTTTTCACGGTCCCCGCTTCCGTGTGTATCACAAGCGACTATAATTAGGTGTATTATTATGTGAATAGGACAAATCGACAAACCTTCAGTTAAAAAACTTGAATGTTTTTATGGTCTCTTTTGGGGAAAATCATCAGGGCAAAAAGGATCTTTCTTCTTCATAAAGCCATTGTAAACCGTGGTGCTT
The DNA here is from genome assembly GCA_034697805.1 of Orchesella bifasciata. Lineage (NCBI taxonomy): Eukaryota > Metazoa > Arthropoda > Collembola > Entomobryomorpha > Orchesellidae > Orchesella > Orchesella bifasciata. Next base: position 11,262 of record JAQGAP010003243.1, on the reverse strand, counting down.
AACTTACACTTCATTAACTTTGTTGACTTAGGAGTTCTTTTGTAGATATTTTTACGCTTTTACTTGCAGAAAGGAGCAAATTACTAAGTATATATCTTAACAATTGACATAAAAGTTGTTGGTTTTCCATTTCAATGCTGTATTCGCTACAAAAGAGGAGAGTCGTTTCCAGAATAAAAATTGTTATATGGGCTTCATTTTATGAACTCCGTTTGTCCCTTTCGAAAATCTTTTGTGTGTTTTGTGAGTCATTCAAATTTCAACGTACGTGGATGTTTTGATGGTGGAAACGAGCACAACAGGACGGCTAATCATTTGATTTACATGCGAAAGGACCCTTTTTGGTGTAAAAATGTAATAGTAACGATGAGGTTGTTCCCAGTTTGAACGAGAGAAGTTCCTTTGAAAACGGAACTTTAAAGTGTGAATGAATGTTTCTAAGTATGTGTGCCGGAGGAGATTTGGCACGAATTCTACAGATGTGGCAAAGTAAAAAGGGCCAAGCTATCGAGGGTGTAAATCAGAAACATTCGGATTTTGGTTTCCTTCTGAACCTTTTTTTTACCAAAAGGAAGCCTTCGGCTGTTGATGCTTCAGCGAAGTGCAACCCACTTTACATGAAAGTGGATTGCATCCAATGTTGCATCCTCATGTTATTCTTTCATTTTCTGATGGGGCCACAAACTGCGTAAATCGCCACACCGGAAAGGTCTACAACAGCCAATGCATATATTAAAGGGAAGCAGACAAGCTCATCATCTCCGAACTGCTGGTTTATCAGTGACGTAATTTGAATTGCAAAATACTTTAATACATTTTGGGGGTCCAAAAATTCTGCTCTTCAACAAACTCAACCACTCTTTTTCCTCCAATGAGTTCAGCTAAATAAGTCTGTTAGCTGTTAAATTGAGGCGCCTCGAGGTTCTAATCCTCTGTTGGAATCCTGGAGAAAAAGGATGACAGTGACATGACAGACTGGAGAAAGACCAAAAGGGCAAGGTATACGAATATTGTTTCTTTCTCTTGACAACAACCCTCCGTGTCGTTCAACCACCGCGACAGCACAAGTACCAGAAGTACTAATGTAATCAGTTAAAATATTGGATAGGCGCAACAGTCTGAATTGAATTGGTGGTGAATTTTCCATCCATTTGACTACTCCACAGTTTTTAGTAGACTGCTGATGACTGAAACTATGACATGAGAGATGGACGTCCGAGACAAACCCATCCATCCGCTCATTTCCTCTCCTCCGAAATACCACACCGAAATAACAATCCACATCCACCAAATGTAATCTTCCGTCTACTGGCTTTGGTTGTTAATAACCAAGTAAGTAACCCTGCACTCACTCTGAAATAATATCCAGTTAGCATGAACATTGCCCATTGCTTTTTAGTACTGCTTTCCTCACCGCACCTAGCTAATTTACGTATGCCCTGGAGACCCGCCAACAATTATGAGTCTGTTACGCCTGTTACCAGCAAAATGTTGGTGGGTTTCGGTTGGTGCGTGCACATTTAAAGGCATTTCATATTCACAACGGGGTAAAACAGCAAACTAGCTAATAACGTACGTAGTTGAATAATCCAATTTACCAAAGAGCAGGCATAAATTAGCTTAAAAGAGCTTAATCCATTATAATAACGAGGGAATAATGTACGAGCGCAAATACATACAAACTCACACATGTCCCATTTGTAGATGTGCTTTTTTGCTCAGGATTAGGATATTTGGTAATAGAAAAAAATGTGGGAGCTTTAGAGGTCTGCCCTCATCATTACTTGGCTTATTTACTGCTCCATTCTCTCGTAAAGGTGTACAAAAGACTTGAGGATTATGCGCGTTTCTTTATATTCCAGGACGCATTGTATCGGTAAAATTGTGAAAGTAACTGTGGCAGCTTCCTCATTGTCGTTGAATATGTATATTATATTATAGTAGCTCTGGAGTTGGAGACACATTTTACTCTCCTGGTGTGCCTCATAATAGAATACGTATGGGTCTCTTGTTCCACTATATTTCGTGCAAATGGGATCCATTTTTGGCTTTGAAATGGACTCTGCTCTCCACCTTTCCACATGCTCACTGTTTTTTCTTGTCATTTTGGAAACCATCTAGGTTTGCATTTGTATATTACTTTCAACTTTGGTAAAAGTAAAAGCCCGCTGGGGATGGGTGTTAGAGCAAATTCATACTATGTGCATAATAATATCATCATCATCATCATACGGGGCTGTTTACTTTCCGTAATGTTGTTAGTGTGAGTAAGTAGAAATGTAATAACAGTGGAACCATTTTTTGGGGAGGGTATTACCTGGCAGGAAATTAGAATGAAATTACAAGTTTTCATGTATTTTTCTAAGAGAACGAATGTTAGAGGAAATGTGCCAAGTGCTGAGAAATAAGTGGGTTGGGATTGGAACCAAGTTGCAAACATGAGTTGGTGGGCTGTGTGTACAACCTCACAAATGGAAGGAATATGTGTTTTCGGGTGGTCGTTTACTTTTGTGTCCATTTTCCCTTTCAATTGTATTTATTAGCTTGCAAAGAAAAAGCAAAAGAAAATCCTCACTTTGGGAGTAAATTGTTTGTGCTATAGTCAACTGCCTCATAGGTTCATTGAGTTTTGCGGCATGATCCATGGATTGTAATTGTATTTTGTAGATTTCCTTCATTTTCCAAACATTTTAGGCACTGACGTGTGAATAATGTATTGTAAGTAAATAAATAAGGTTTTACTTTTTACATAATGGAATCGTGTGATGCCATGTGAAGTTGTCAATTACGTGAAGCTTCACACATCACAATGAGCATTGTGTACCCCAATAATGCTGCTGCTGCTGACTCTAAGCCGCTTTCACTCCCCAAAAAGATGCAAGCTGCTGAAACTTATAAGGCTGATCAGTTCTAGGACGGGTAGGAGACGATATGAAACGATGACGTGACAGCATTATCAGCATTTAGACATGTGTATTTATAATGGGACAGTTTACTTATAGGATGTATGCTGCACATCATCATCATGTAGATTAGAAGAGCAGTTCATAATAAAAAATAAAGTCGTGAAAAACGCTTTAGATGAAGCTGAACTTCCCGTTGGGTTCGATGAATTAATATTCTGAATATATCTCGTTGGCTGCACGTCTCTTCACTGAGCAACTGAATTGTCATCAAATTATTTGAAAGGACACGTTTTCCGTTTGAGTAGAGACGGCCATTCAACCATTGTGTGTGTATTGTCATAAAAATGGAAACAGACTGTTGAAAGAAAGCGAGAGTGCACTGGTAACCAGTGCCACACATGAGTTGGTATTGGTATGATGTAGTAAGTAATGTACCACACATTTCATTGTTATGTTTAACTATTCAATGGATACGTACGTCATAATCACAATCAGACATTGGAATCGGTCCATTTCTATTAATAAAAAATAAGGTTCAATTTTGGGCTAAAATGGGAACTTGTAGGTATTATTATGTGTGGATGAATGATTGAATGGTGCACAGGAAGTATGCTGTGACAAAGTCGGAAATATATTCTTTGACAATTATTTTAGGGTGAATTTGGGTTTTTATCAATGTATTTTTAGAAATGAGGAAAAAGTATAAAAAACATGTTTAGAGTTAGGGTTGTGTTGCTGTTGATGAGGTTGTGTTGGGGGTGAATACTTGCCTGCATATTGAAAGAACTCATCAATTTTGAGTGAGTGCAAGCGGGGCGATGATGAAGAATGCCTTTGGGACAAAGTTTCAGAGTTGGTCTATTCTTTTTAAAAAATGTCAGCTCATGTGATGTGATCTGATCACAAACTGTGATGTAATAATGCCACTAGCAAACTGCATGATGCCATGCTGCAATGATTGCGACTCCAAATATCATCATCGCACTCTTACAGTTACACATGTTTGCAATCGGGCATAGGTGATGCGAGATTTTAGTTTACTCCTTTTTTATTTATCATCTGTGTTTACTTTTAGGATTTATATACAGTTCTCTCTTGCGTCGTATTCAGGGTTAGCTGTAAAAGAGGATTTTATATGTACCTCGATGAAAATGCCAGGCCAGCTGACCTTTACACCCGATGAGCTTGAGTTGCAAATCATTGTTGTCTACTTATAATTGTCAATGGTCGCATATGAACTCCTATTGAATCCGTTATCTCTTTCTGCCGATGACAGAAGTAAAGTGTATGAGCAGAAGAAAGGGGTGAATTGAACGGAAACCACTTCTTCGTCATCAATGACAGCGGATTTTAGGTTGAATGGATTTAAATGATTCGGCACTATGATGTCGCTGCCAATTACTGTTTGTTTTGATGAAATTTAAAAGTGACTCATGCAGCACAAGTAGCAAAGAGTTAAAAATTTCTTTTACTGAAAAAAATGTTTAAATTCACAATAAAGTGACAAGATACAGAATAAAGTATAAAAGAGTTGGTCCCATTATTTCATTTGGAAGGAAACGATTACAGTTCGCCACATTTCCAGTTGTGGGCAGGCAGGATTCAGAAGTTGTACTGATTTGATCTCGAAAGAATGGAGTTTCACCATTTAATTTGATGATTTGTAAGGTTGCTCTCGATTTTTCTTATTATGTTCGCTCCCTCGTGCTGTGAATTGATAGCCTACATCAGGCATTACCCAGTAGCTCAGTGTCACTTTTTTGCTGCTTTGAGCTGAGCTCAGAAAATTCCAAAAGTTGTAAGGAAACAAGGTTAAGTCATGAACTTGACAAATTCTTCACGCCACAGGCATGATTGCTAGTTCACCAGGTCGAGTAAGCTGTAACAATGCTTGTAGATACAATAATTCTCCGAACTCTTAACTCTCTTGAGGATCTCGATCTCCTAGTCTTGAGCAGCGTATGTGAGCCTTCCCTATACAGTCACTGGTTTGACCTTTAATAGCCAGTGAGTCGAAGCCCATTTAATGGACCATCAAGTCAATTTGTCACTCCGTTGAGTACACAAGGGAAGGAAGTCATTTTGAAATGGTCTTGTTAATGTCAGACAGTGTTCATTCAATGGTAGCTTTGTTATTGACGTCATGTCGCCGACACTTTTTCACCACCCTGTTGCTTTTAACCGTTATGCTCTTAGTATTTCCTGAATAGCGTAACATCTTTTTACTTTTGATTTGAACGGGATAATGTACTACCGATAAATATGGACATTCTGTATTATTATTGCCTCGTGCTTTCTCCCCGAAAGGAAAGGAACTGGGCTATTATTATTACTATTAAAGCTTTGAGCGTTTATACAATTTGATATGATTCATAGCTTTCCATTATGCTACAAACATAAAAATTAGGATTTTTCATCTTTGTATTGAACCGTTTATCGATGGTTTCAATCAAAGATGAAATTTGTAGCGAGTATTTGTGTGACGAGCGGTAAAAGTGCTACATTCATGCATAGCTAACCAAACCACACCATTCAAACATGAAGATTTTTACACGGAATCGATGATAATGATCCGTTGTTGATTATTCGTTTTCCAAACAGGAGAAATCTTTCCATCTAAATCTTGCACTCCCTTGTTCCTTTATTGCTGTTGATTTTGAACTCTGAGGAGAACTTTGTGCTTCTGGCCACTTGAAAAAGAGATGGAGATGGGATGGCGATAACTGAATTTGTTGTGGAATATAAAGTATCTCTAGAGCAATTCCCTATAGGCAGATAGATACGTAGTTCACACACAATGTTTAAAGAATTCTATAGGTCTCATGCGATGTCGAAAAGCGTACTAGAATTGCCCATAATACTTATACAAACGCACATGTTACGTTGCAAGTTGAACTACGAGCCTGGCCTTTTTTGAATGGAAAATGATGATTTCTACTTTTGATAAATTTCATGAATCTTGTTTGCTCTTGCTTTGTACTCAAAAATTTTGGCTTCTTTTATACTCTTGTAATTTATGCGTGCTCATATAACGTCCGGAATCTCTCTGGAGGCTCAAAGATTTTAAGTAGCGATTCGATATTATGTACGCTTTTATATGTATGTGATGTAGATGGCTACATCCTCTCAAATTGTTGAGGTAGTGGCAATTTGGTTGTACTCATTTTTTGTGTGATGTGTGGTGTGTGTCTGCCTACTCATTTTATTTCGGTCATCACTCACTCCTTCAAATTTTCTAGATTTGTCGATGATACCATTATTACGAATTGTTGAGCTTGTCAATTTTATTTTCTTATGTGGTTTGATTGTGAGGCAGCTTCCAGCTATTTTCGGTTGTTCCGTGGTCGGAATTTTACTGAATATGTCACAGCAAAGATAAATGAATAAAAATTATGGTAATTTGAGATTGAGTTTTTCATTTCAAACGAAATTTCGGGAAGTGATACAAAAGTGGAAAATGGGTATAGAATGTATTTTATAGGTATATCTGATCTAGGAAATAAACAAATATTGTGGTTAGGTTATGTATTTTTACTTCACTACGATATATGATTAGCTGTACGCATGTTTGTAAGCATTTAGCTCCAGCTTTATAGTATATGGCTGGATGGGCTCATAAATTCGTTTGGATTCCTTTCTTGGAGCTGGTGCTTGAAAGATCATGATCATAAACGTAGTAAAACGATTGATTGCATGTTGTTTGAAGCTCTGCTCTCTTCGGTTGGTTTTGGTTCTACTCACTTTTATCAAATATTACATCAATCACCCCTCAAGCTTTTTAAGGATATGTTATCCTGCTCTTTACGACAGTTCCAGTTTCCTAGTTTCAACTTGATCATTTTTTAAGATATTTCAATCCGAGTCTTCACTTGATTAAAAAATGTATGATATGATGCGCTCCCATCCAAGTAATAAGCTTGAACTCAAACACACTATATGCCACACCAGACTGCAGATTATTCCCTGAAGGGAACTGATGTGATGTAAGCTGTGAAGAAAAGTTTTTCTACTTTTTTTCTAGATGGAAAGTTTTATTTGGTTATGACGAGATGAACACAATCGTGGCATGCTCCCATGTTTATACTGGTTTCAATGGCACTGTTTGTACGGTTACTCACACCATCAGTTACTTACATATACGTGTATATCGTAAATATTACATTTAGAAGCAGAGAAAAAAGTTTGCGCTAAAAACTAGAAATTGATATGTGTGGGCTGTCAAGTTAGCGGGAGGCTTGTTTGTAAATTATAAAATAATTTTATCCTCTCAAACAACAGGATGAGAAGTGGGTATGGTGTGGCGTGGCTGAGAAAACCTATACGACCACCGAAGATATCAGTGCAATGCAGTGTCATGTATGATAATATGCTGCACAAGAACAATATTTTGATCGGGGTGAGTATGACAAAGTAACGTAGGCGTTTTGTTTAATGGTTGTTGGCTAACTGGGACATCATGTCGGATTGAAGTTAATGCAGGAGTCTCTTTTTTAACAGAATTTTCAGAGTACTTTCGTGATATTTAAAGTAAAAGCACGAGCCCTATTAGTTCATGTGTGCCATAGTGCACGCACTGAAAGAAGGACTTGCGAAAAGGACTGCGAAAAAGAAATCAAGTTTATTAAATTTTTATGTACTGCTTCATTTCATGTTCCTCCTCGAGTTTTACAACTGTCCGTCATGACTCGAAAAACTGTGTTTGATTAAACCTGAAGTTTTTTAAGAGCTGGTCCTAAATTTTGGTTTACGTAGAGCTGACTTCTTGCAGACTGCTTGCATTGCGTTTAAGAAAAATGTTTAAAAACGGTGGTCATAAAGATGAGCAAAAGGAAGAAGCAGCATGCAGGTGGAGGTTAGTCATCCAGACAGATAGAGTCAGCATCAATTTCATAGTTTCATTGCCCATAATGAACGGAATAGCTCTAGCGCTCATATCTCATACATTTTCGTCATCGTTTTGTAGATATATCCACCTCATCTCGGTAGTAAAACAAAGGAATGGCTAGCTAGCAAGAAAGAGTTGCAACGTTGCAAGCAACTACGACGGTGTGCTTGTGCATCAAGTACCTTTTATTATTGCATGTTTTAAAGACCTCCACAATTCTAATGCGGCATGACCGGCATCTCTCTCCCAGTTTTGAGGGAGAAATAAGATTTTTCAAGTGGAGAAACTGTTTCTACATCGGTTTTAAGGGTATTTAGAGTATAATTTCGTTGTCCAACTCTTTTTATGCATGAATACGGCACGGCTCACTCTGAAGAGTAGTAAAAAAAGGGAAAAAGACGGAGGTTGGACTTTTGATGCTGACTTTTTTCTGAAATGTTGAAAGATTACTTGGGTGCGGCTTAACATTGTAGGCTGTAAATGGCTCGTTGTTTGTTTTTATCATCAACACAAAACACAAGCAATCCGTAAAGCTCTCATCTCCTTCAAAAAACTGCCTTTTAAATAGGTACATTACGGAGAAAAAGGGTCGCTTCTTCATCCCAATTTTTCTTCTTCGTGTGTCGGTGCTCAGCTCTCTGTGTATTTTTCTACCTTTGGTTGGTAGAAGGAGGATGAGCTCATTTTCCGTGCCCGTTGTTGGTTTTACTGGTTATTTGAATGGAAATACATGGAATTAATTTCCAAGTTAAGTGGAATTAGAAATGTTAGATTGTAATATGTCTCTCTCCTCTTTCCTTGACGGAGGTGGGCTTGACCTAACCAAATGAATGTTAAACCTTGTGTTTCTTTCCTCCATGTTTCATTACGCTTCGGAAGAAATAAAAGCAGAATTTGTAATCATTTTAAGGGTAAATGGGTAAAAGGATTCGTTGTTGATGGATTTAGCGGCATTAGATAGTTCTGTATCATCGTGTGTTAGGTCATCAATACGTGTACAATTGTACCTACAAAACTGATGTATTTTATGGGCGCAATATTAGATGTCAAACCGTCGGTGAACATATTTGTCTTCAGAGTGTTGAGTACTGTAGTGTGTGCCTGCATTGAATACATAAAGGCTTTGTATTTTAGATCCACATGTCTATTTGAGAAAGTAAAAAAAGGGTTCAGACTAATTGCTCTTACGTAAAGTGATAGGAAAATATGAGACATGTCTATGGTAAACGGAACTTGCATTTTTACGAGCATTTTATTAAAATCATGTTAGTTTGCTTGTCAAGGTGGCGTCTTCGATGGGGGCTGAGAGGAAAGGATTATTGTAGTATTTATATTAGTACTCCTACTCCGTCTGTGTGTAACGTGTTCATTGTTAACGATTCAAAAACCATCCAACTAGGAAAAATTGAAAGAGTTTGTAAATTTTATGTGTTGTGGATTGAATAAATACGGACATTACTATGCAAGAGTCCACGCAGCTCAACGCAAGTTTATCCTTTTAAAATTTTCCATTTCAAATAGATTTTCCGTATTGCCATCGCCATCCACTTAATTGAAAAGTCTATCTACGGATTTATGATTTGGGGTTGACTTAAGGTGACTGGAATTGAATAAATTTGATGGAGTTTAGGAGCTCGTTAGCATTCATTTTTGCACGCTGGAACACCAAACCAGTCTTGCTCGTTATGCTGAAGAAAAATATATTTTTCAAAAGAATTTTCCTCTACTTTATGTTTGCCATTCACTCAAAATGTGCTCAATAATATGGTTTCTCGCTCTGCTACAGTCAACGCCAGCCCAATATCAGTTTACATACTTTTACCTACATGCGAATGTGAAGAATGCAATTTGGGTAATAGACGGTCGATGCTTAAGTAAATATTTCACAAAAATATTTTTCACGTTTCGTCTCAAAATTCTAGTCAAGCATCCGGGCTTTTTCTGCTGCTGTTATTGTACGTGGATATATTTTCAGGGAGCAGTTTTGGTTGTAGAGGTAATGATTATGATGATCGTTATTATTAATATTATTGTTATTTGTGATCCCTGTGAGAATGCAAGTTAAATGAGAAACCGGTAGTCGTTATTATTTTGTAAGTGTTATGTCTCCTATACACACGCAGCAGGACTGGCATTGCAGTGGTGGTGGCAAGAGCTGGTATAATAATCATCTTGAATGATGATTAAAGTTAGTTTATACTCAGGCTCAGGACGAAAAGGTACTTAGCACGGGAGCAGTAAATAATGGAAACCCAACTGGAAGGAATGCAAAAGCACTTTATCAATTGAAACTGGAACATGCCGTCTTCCAGCATTAAAATGAGTTACGAGAGATGCATGTTGGTGCAAATAGCCAGCGAGGAAAAGAATTTTAACGATTCTTGAGCAGAAAAGATTTTTTCTTGAGGTTTGAGGACGATTGCTAGATGATGATAATGTGGGCCTTCATGTGCACACACAACGGATGGTTATCAAAAGAGTCCAACTTTAGTAATTGTCTTAATTTCTCGGAAATAATTATCCTCATCATCATCAGTTCCCTCAAGAATTCGGTGCTCATGCAAATCCACAAAACAAACAAAGTGGTTGATGACGGTCTGGGAGAAAAGTAAAGCAGAAATGATGCATGTTTAGATTACAATCACGATAATTTCAGCATTGTTCATCCCCATCCAGTTTAATTTTCATATTTTCGGTTGCTTTCTTCTTGGCTGGGGGGAAGCCTTAAATAACAAACATGATATGGATAATTATAGCTTGCGATTTTAATACTTTTTTTCCTCATTTTTCCCACTAAGTTCTTTAGCATAACAAGAAGTAAATGAGTTTGGTGATGATGTGGTGGGTGATGTGATAAGAAGGGTAGAGCAAGCATATACCTACATCCACCATGTAAACTCGTTCTAATTAAATCATTTCCAAAGCAGAAGCAACAGATGGGTCGTTATTTTGCGCATTTCATTTGCATACATCATATCCTCATCATCATCATCTTCATCTTCTACATTGGATAACAGGCTTATTAATGAATTTGATATGGCTGAAGAAATAACATCCGAGGGAGAAAAAAATATGCCGAATCCCATTGCTTTTCTTGCCACCATGATCGAGCCAACTAGAAATTACTTTGTTGAATACTTTATTATAGCTTTTTACTTGTCAAGTGAAGCATCAATGCATCATTGAGATATGATGCTTTGTCCATTTAGATTTTTTTTTCTTATTTGGTCAGATAGATATTCACGATAATAACATATAAAGGCATATAAAGGTTAAGGTAGGCCATTGAACTGGGTTGAGGATTATGCATGGTGAAGAAAAAAATATTGTTATGAAATGTATTCTTGTGCACAATAATGAAAACTGCCCTTGTTGTATCCCGACCGACTCCGACTTCTGAAGACTAACAAGGAATCACATCACCAGTCCAAAAGTATACTCATAACTTTACTTCACATCATCATCTTCTTC
>JAQGAP010003242.1:0-12894 GCA_034697805.1 Orchesella bifasciata | reverse complement strand
TCATGCTCCAACTTCATTATTAACGAAGAAAGGGTCGCTTTCATTTCGTTTACACGTTGGACCATCAAGTCCAACGCAAATTCCAACTGTTTTTCCTCCCTTGTACCCATCTTTTATCGTCGCGTTTATCTAACTCCAAAACCTTCCCTAGATTTTCAACAAGGAGTAAACACCACTAACCACAAAAATTATCACAGCACTGTACTGTTTCTTTCAATTAAAACTAGTCAACTTTATTATCAAAGCCACGTAAGAAAAAATGCAGTAAAACTACAAATGACAATCAGAAACACAATTAAACTGGGAAGACCAAACCGAAGATCCAGCGAGCCGGATTAATTTGTGTATTGATATTGTACAACAGATGAACAAGAGCCTGTTATGTATTGTATTTTATATTTACAGCTCATCAGGACGATGCCAACATCAAAAGAGCTTTTAGGTATAAAAAGATATATATATATCCTATCGCCTATCTCCATTTATGTATTGCCTAAACCATATAAAGTTGAAGTGGGGCATATGGAGAATCTCCTCAAAAAGTACTTTGTCATACAAGAAGCATTCATGATTGATATGAGAATATCCTTATTATCTGCATTCAGATTCAGATAAGTCGATGATCAGTAGATTTTGAAAAAGAAATCAGTTTTGTTTAAATCTTTTCAACTTTTAATGTACTTGGCCCAACAAACCACCTAGGTTTTTCATTACTTTACATGTACAATTGCTTTGTAATTAACAAGGCTCACATGATAGAAAATCTTTACGAGAATCCACAAAAACATACAATTACAAGGGATCTGTACATATTGTGTACTGCGAAATAAAACACGTTTATGTAGTCTTATAAGTTTCTTATGTGTTGATATCAAAATAACTTTCTAGGCAGGAGGAGGTGTTTGCTTATTTGCCCAAGATGATCTTGCGACCTGCACCCATGTTTGATCCGGCTTGTGAAGCACCAGCATTGCTTCCGGCCTGCAGTCCAATGACGGTCTTTCCAGCTTGGATGACTTCGTCAGAGAATTCACGCTTGTTCTCTTCGCTAGGACGGGGTCCGAGCCAAGGCCCTTGGAATTCTGGATGACGGTAAGTCTAAAAATTGTTAACGAAAGGTGGTGTTAAACATCATAATATTATAATGTTCCTGATAAGATAACTTGTCTATATCTGAAAACTTACGGTTCTTGCAAGACCAAACAGGCAACTGGTTACCTGACCAATGTCCTTCTTTTCACAAAGATCAATGGATTGGAAAAGATCAATCTTTGGGACGCCGTAAGCTTCAATTGCCTTAACGAAGCTGTAAATGAATAAGTTATTAATTCATGGTGCCATTAATTTAATAACAGATTCTATACAATTGAAAAATTACAAGTGTAACTTACTTGTTAGCATTCTCCATCATCTTGAACTGGCCACCACCACGGTTGATCTTTGCAATTGCACCTGGCTTGAGCTTGTTCATGACTTCACACAAGACGACACCATCACAAAGGGCATCTTCGTATGGCACAGCAGGGAATTTCTGGCCCAAAATTGATTCAATCCATTCCTGAGCTTCCCGTTCTTGTTCTGGGTCCCTCTTTCCGAGAATCTGTTGGAATCATAGCAAACGAATGTTAAAACTCTTCCAAAGGAAACTTTTGCAGTGAAAACTCAAGAAGAAAACTTTCATTTTCAAATTTTCTTACCTTAGCACGAACTTGTCTTTCCAAAGCCATGTCTGAAAGTTTTTGGAGGTTTCGAAACGAAAACTTTGATTTTTAAGTAGAATGTACTTTGTTGAAGTTGTAGAACTGGAAGTGTTTCTATGTAGGAGATCTTTATTTCTCAGTAGCTTCTTGAGACTGTGCCTTGGATGACCAGAGAGCGGTGCTTATATATGAATATGGGGCCACCTAATTTCCGAACATTTTACAAGTTTGCAACCTACATATTTCCATTAAATCAGCTCATTTGCATGTTAATCCTCGCCTCCGCATTTTTCTCGAACTCTAGAACGTTCACAACACCTCAACGCCTACACTCGTCGAGGAGATGGTGTCAGCGAAGAATTCTAAAATTATCATTCCTACAACCCATATATCCTCTGCTAGACCCAAGGACCTATGTAACATGCACAAAATGAGTCTATTGAGATACTTCCATGTAATCTACATAATCTGTGAGTTATCACGACTTCAAAAAACATGCTCCTGAAAAAAAATATATAAAGCATATTCCATAACTCCTACCGAAATGTGGGGTACGGGCATTACACAACTGTCGGAACAGATTTCTCGGAATAATGCTCAGACTGAACTTGAAAAATGTGTGCATGTTCCCGATGCGATGTTCTACTTTAAGAGTGAGAGTTCAGATGCAATGTACATACATAAATGTAACATTGACATCCATCAGCAAATCTAAAAATCTTTCATTCGATTACACACATGGCTATGAGGTAATTTACACGTTTGCAAATGTTTATTCATTTTTTGAAAACCCATTTTCAACTCAATTCCACATTCCTCAATTTTGCAACTTTCACTTGACATTGATACTTGTAGATTTCCTAGTTTTGAGCATATGTAATCCGATTTTCCGCTCAAAAAGTTCTCCTTGAACTGGTTACTCGTGGGCAATTGACATTTAACTAATTGATTTTATTTGATACGATCTTTGACCGCGGGACATACTTATCTAGACTGAAGATTTGGGATGGACGCCAAAAACCGGAAATGAGCAAATGCTGGCTTTCCCAGTTTTTACTACTGTTCACAGTGAATCATTTTATGATACAACAGCCTCTCCTGTTTGACATTTTTAACGATAAGAATCTTTTATCATGTTGCTACAGATGTAAAACTTTATGAGTCCTTTTTCGGTTAACTTGAGGTATGTGAGGTTGAAATATTGTGGGGTTTCCTCAGAACTTTTGAACATAAAAATGGTTCTCTCTGTATGAGCTCACGTTCTAATAATACTCACTCCATTTTTTATTGTTTTTTACTTGGACATTGATAGTTTATCAGTCCATGAGCACGTGTATGTAGGGCATGAACATAATATGCCATTTTGATGTCATCTTTTACTTATGCTGTCTCTCAGTCGCAAAATGATTCAACTAACGTATTTGTATTATTGTAGCTTCATCTTGTATTTTTGGCTTGGGACTTTGTCTCTTATTATTTTTTTAACATTCAGATTTATACTCTGCACTAGAATTATCTTATTGCAAACATTAAATAAATGCATTTAAGCAATATGCACCTTAGGATTTTTAAACAGCAATGGAAAACACGGGGAGGCCTTGAAAAATTCATGTGTACTTTATAGTTTTCTTAATTGGTACAAGATGCCAAATAAGAAAAAAGGCGACATCATACGTAAATAATAATAATTCCATCAAAAACATAAATTAATTTACATAATATATGTCTCCAAAAATACTATGCAAAGCTGTTAATGTTAGTCAGTTGCATTGTCTGCTGATGTCATCGCATCGGCTCCGGCTCCACTGAAACTAAAATGATTTGGAACTACGTGATATATAGGGGCACCTTGCTGCATGAGAGAAAACGGATTAATCAAGAGACAGATGCAACCGTTCATAAATTTTTATGCCGATTATCTTCCCTGGAATCTACGTTAACACCTACAATCCAAAATGTGGGGAATGTCTTGTCATATGAGAACATTTTAAAAAGCAAAGGCAACTATATCTAATGAGCTTATCTCTCAGTTTGTAACGGTTATTTTCAAAGCATAAAGAATACTTGGAAGCGATCCAGATCGTAAAGAAAGGTTCATTATTCCACCGGTGCAGTCATAGTATGAAACTTTTTGACTTGTTCGTTAAAGAGGTGTTGCTCTCATTAGATGTTTGCTTAATTATTGTGTATTTGTATTTTGATGCACGTCAGCGAAGGAAAATTTGTTGTTAATATTTTACGAAAATTGTTTATCCTTGTTTTTTAAGACTGGCATAACGTTTTACTGATTACTCTTGTATTCTATTACGTATACAGTTTCCTCATATTTGTAATTAAGAGTTGAAACATCTGTTTAGTCTGTTGATGACAAAGTTTGTTTTTGTTTCTGGCACGTCCAAAATGTTGAAACCGTTACGGTGTCTGGTTCCAACCTTGCCTTTCTCTGTTTACTGAGAACCAAGAATAACTAACGATTTGGCGAAGGTCGTGCCATGCTGGATGAAATATGAAATGCATAGTAGAGTCGCAATATGAAATCCGTGAACGTGTTTATAATTAGCATTTACTTTTCACGGTTTTACGTTTTAGAGATTACTTTACTTTACGTACATACATTAAGCACCTCTGTGTGTACGAAAATTACAGAATGCATACCAATAACCATAATTTTACTTTTACCTTACATTCATTGTGATGCGTCATTAAGTAACACTATATGATAAAATCATTAGTTTGATTCTGATACAATTAGATTATATTACATGGGATTTTTGGTATCGATATTAGAAACATCAATCTACACTACACATTTAGGGGATATAAACGGTTCATGCAATATGGCGTGCAGCAAATGTAGAAAGATATATGAGCTCTTGCAGTAGGAGAGCGAACAAGTGAATTTCTGCTTATAATATGAATTTCATTCTTTGGACTGCACAAATTGCAATACTATTGGTTCAAATTGAATTATGATATCAGACTGATCAAATCAAAAAAGTTAACTTAAATGTCCAAAATCAAGGATAGAAACAATGGTAAATAGACACACGCTGACATGTATGCACAATGGCATGAGACCTGCCTGGTAAAACGAAATGTTCGTACTAACCATAGACTTATAAGAGTAATAACCTCTTTGATTGTACCTTTATGGTACTAACAAATCTTACTCTTACTTAAGCATGTACACAAAATTGTGTATATAGTATAAAGTAGTGTGCTTAAGTTTATAAATCTAATCTATATAACAATATTCCACAACGAAAGAAAGCATTCAGAGTCCATATTGGTGCTGGGTACAGTACAGATTAGCCATACTAATACTATACTTGGGAGAACAGTCGGTATCCATATATAGCTAGATTTCCCATTAGCCTTATGAATGTTTGATTTCCTTTCGCTCTGTTAATGCGCTAACGCTTACTCGGTTTTGTTTACACCCATCAAAGTCATGCAATTTCCTCATTTTCAGCATTTAAGCAGAAATATAGACAAAATGTACATATATAGACTTCAACAGCGAGTAACCAGTATCGCACATTTTCCTACGGGCAGAGCAAAGTCTGGTCTACCGCAATCCATGCTGCACACGATCAAGTAAACAGGCAAAGGACAGAGTCACTTCTACAGAGAGCATACAGAGAGTGGAGGGCACACACCCAAATGCATTAATATTTTACTTTATAGTTCTTCTCTCTTCCCTTTTGCGATTTTCATCGATTTTCCTTTATATTTTATTATTTTTCTTGCTCCAAAATAATTTTTAGAAGTCATGGGCTAGAGGGGCGTAGAGATGATTTAGAACATCAGTTTTCATTACAAAAATGAAGCTACCAGCATATCCTATCTCTAACTCGGCAATAGATGAGTTTATACTAAGTACAAAGGTGCACAGGAAACAAGCGAAAGGGTTTGGAACAAAGTTAAAAGGCTTAAAATGCCGCAATGCACATCACAACTTGAGTCCCATCTGTCTTGTCTCAAAGTTTGGTGAAGGTTGATGGTTGCTGCAGATGTGGATAGCGAACCAAACCTGTCCTGATCTAATGGTCAATTCTTCCTGCGTATACAGGTAGGTTGCTGATTTTATAATGCAACATTCAAAAAATTGTCATCCTAACAGTATTATGAAATTTATTCATCTTAGTTCTTTTGGTCAAATTTATTAAAGTTCTATAGTTATCGAATTTTTAATATCATATTTTGTGGTGTTTGTAGAGTTAAGGATGGTATGCCAAGTCGAGGAAAGAAATGAATTTTTCCATGAGACGAACGAGAGCAAGATTTACGCTAATCAAAGGGAAAGCGAAGCTGGTGCTAACGTTTATCTTTTGCACGGTGCTCGTCCTGCTCATAGATCACTTCTTAGGTGTTATTGCAGTCATTTTAGAGAAGGATTTTGAGTCTGATTTTAGCTACCCTTTGGACGTTGACAATTTCCCAGCGTTGATTGAGAACTTTCGGTAAAAATATGTATATAAGCTTATATGTACATATATACCTTGTAAACTCTGCATGCCCTTATTGCGCAAAGATTTTGCTTCTAAAAATATTTGTTCCCTTTCAAATTTACAGCAATGGGGACCCCGTGGAATTTGAGCCGATCAATAGGCTCTACAGCAGACCAAAATTTTTGGAGAAAGCTGACTCATCCTGTGAGGATTTCCAGCTTATGTTAATTATGGTTAAGTCTGCACCACAAAATAGGAAAAGAAGAAACGTTATTCGCTCTACTTGGGGACATCCGCAGTACCTCAAAAACATTTCGAACCTCATAAGAACCAACAAGCTAGTGACAAATAGTAACAGACTTTCACTTCCAAAAAATCATCAAGAGCCAAACGCAGTTTTTAAATTAGTCTTCCTCATTGGACTCATTTCTGACGAAGAAAACGACAAGCTAGTTGTAGAAAACGATGTTGATAATGGAGCCCAAGCGGGTGTAGATACCTCAAAGAGTTTAAAAGACACTTTACCACAAGACGGTGTCACGGAAAAGCAACAATTAGAAAGGAAAATAAGGAGAGAAAGCGCAGCGCACAAGGACATTGTTCGAATAGACACATTAGATTCCTACAGTAATAACACGTTCAAAACCATGATGGGCATTCGTTGGGCATCTGAAATATGCACTGACTTTGAATACGCATTGTTGGTGGATGATGACATGTATATTTCTATAAAGAATTTGCTGTTGTTCATTGAAAGCCCGGCTACATATCCAGATGGATATGCGGAAGATTCTGACTCGGAAACAATCGGGCAGATTGTGGATGCAAATAGGCTTTTTGCTGGGAAAGTTCTGTTCACCAAACCTATCCGCCAAAGAATCGGTATGAATCAGTTTTTGTGATGAGTTTGATGAAAGTTTTTTATTGTAACATTTGAATGTATTTGACATAATTGTTCGTTATTAGGATCATACTCAAAGTGGTATCTATCATTGGAGGAATACCCTTACAATTATTTTCCTCGGTATATGCCCGCTGCTGCTGTGATCATGTCGAAGCAAGTTGTAGAGGACTTTTATTACGCTTCTTATTACACCAAACACTTCCGTTTTGACGATGTCTTCCTCGGCATCATGGCATACAAAATGAACATCATTCCATTTAGTTGTAGTTACTTTTATGTGTGTCACAGTGAAGGAGGGAAATGTCCTGGGATTCTGACCAAAAAGAAGAGAGCAGCCGATGGATCGTATGAGGAGGACGATGAAGAAGAACAATTAACGCTAGTAGAACAAATGGAACATGTGATTGCTAAACATGGACTTAATCCTGATCAATTAACTGATCTATGGCGTGAGCTTACGCTTTCGGGAAGAATTTAACGATTTTTCCAAAGAAAAAAACACTATGAAACCTTGTCGAAACTAAATAGGCGATGCGATACAAGTAAGCTGATCTCGGAGTTAGTACAATGAGCAATAATATTTCTTTGTTTCTTTTCCTATATGATATAAAAGTTTATGTTTTGTTAAATGTTATAAAGGTTGCTTGCAAACCAAAACTGGAAAAATTATTGTGATTCTTTGATACTATTAACATTGAAAATCATAAACTAACCAACGTCTTAGCTTTTTTCTAGAATTAGGATTCCAAAGATAAGCATATTTATTGAGCTGCCAATCTCAGTGGGTTGTGCTTCACTATAATTGCTTAAAATGAGTGCCTCGACAAGTGTGTGTGCTTTTAAAATATGTGTGCTTCACTTCACGTGTAACAAAAACATTCCATGTTAGCTTTACGATGTGCCTCGTTGTTATGAAATGAAATATATTCACACTGTAAATTTCACACGTTAGAAAATAAATACTCATCTAATTATATTTGATAACCCTGGGGTGATGTAGTCCACATTTGTATTTGGTTTTCGTAAGTTTTCACCCTCATATGCTTACTTCAGGTATGATGCTTTCATGAAAGTGACTGGCACGACTAATATGTTAACTGTAACTGCAAGGAGTAACTTTATATTCCTACTCGTACATTGGATATGATTAAAGAATTTGAGTTCGTCGTAGACGTAATTTTTCATATCTGTGAATCAATCACGCTGCTTAATTATGCATCATTCTCATTGAACGAAACGTACAAACTGCCAGGTATGTGCGAATTATGCATAAATTTGCATGCTTAAGCGTGTCAAATTTTAATGTGATATATTTATAGACGAGTATTGATATTTGAAATTCGGAAACTAAATCAATACCACCGTACTAAGAAAATATTTTTAACATACTATACGTACTTCAACTGTGGCACTTTTAATGCTGGTTCATTTAGTCTAACTACAATAATAAAACAAACAATGTAGAATTAAAGTGATTATCTGATTTATTTGGCATAAACATTTCAAGACCACAAATTCAGGCTACATGTAATTTTGAATTCACCAAACGTGACTTGTCAGTAAAATGAGGACAGTAAAGATACATGTGGTTGAAACTTATTTGTGTATTTATTACTTGCGTAAAATCAAGAGAATGCAATAAATGGACTCATAAATTCGGAAACCTAAATATATAGATATAACAAACATACCTGTTGTTAATTCCCCTTCTATGACTTTCCACACAAGAATTATACCATATGCCTCTCGTCTTTATGATTCCAGTAGTGATAGCACAATGTGACACAAGCTCACAGAATAATTTAGAAGGAAAGTCATGAAATTCATAGGGTGTATTCAATTCTAAGTTACGGCTCTGAATTATTTACTATACTTCGAAAAGCATAAAATTTTCAGCCATGTACGTCCCCCTGTCCACAGCATATTATCGGATTTTAAATATTCATAAATTTTGGATATAATACTTTTGATCGAAGCAAAGAATGGAAAGTAAACAGTTTAATCTGTTTTTGTATTTCCTAGATATTGGACTATAGCCGTACTGTCATACACATATCATTAGGCAGTAGGTGGACGAAGTTGGGATTAAAACCGGTCGCTTGTTTTCCTAATTTGGTCCGAAGTCAATACGCAGATACAATAGTGTTTATACCACATACAGCATGTCCTTAAATGAGTTACGTTACGAAAACTCACTATCTGTTACTTTATATACGTATTCCAAGTCCAAGTAAGTGCAGACCACATATTTTTAATTTTAAAAACTTTCTCTTTTGGATTTCGTTGACCAGACCAAAAAATTGCAGATAGTAGTAGGAGAAGAATGGCTGCATTTGCATGCTTATTGGAATTTTAAAAAATAAATATTGCATGCTCATATAAGTATATATACATATATATCAGGCTGCGCTGGTGTACTGTTAAAAGCAAGTAACAAATTTCAACCCTCTATTACCTGTTCATTATTCTAAAAGATAAATTAAATTAAAGTGTTATATTTCGTGGTACAGATGCATGTTATAATCAGAAAACTATAACTGTGTTCCTTTCGTGAAACACTTTAGATAGTCTTCCTTACGGTTGAGTAAATAAATGTAGATTCATCATTGGCTGTGCAAAGGTATCACACTGTGTTATATGACTCACTAGCTGTTGTGGTTTGTAGTTATTTAGAAGTCTGTTGTAAGTACTAAACAAGCTAATAGATTTAACCCTTTCTATATTAGTATCGGTTACAGAACAACAGCTTCACTATTATTAGCACGCAGTTGTAAAAGAGTGAAGGCAAACAAAAGTTTTCATAAGCTGAATAAAGA
This sequence comes from Orchesella bifasciata, assembly GCA_034697805.1. Classification (NCBI taxonomy): domain Eukaryota; kingdom Metazoa; phylum Arthropoda; class Collembola; order Entomobryomorpha; family Orchesellidae; genus Orchesella; species Orchesella bifasciata. The sequence continues at coordinate 3,023 of JAQGAP010003242.1, read as the reverse complement.
ACAGTGGATAAATTCATGTAGGAAAGCTGGAATTAAAGATCGAACATAACACCACAGAACCTGAATGAATTTTAAACCGAATTTGTAGAAGCAATTTGTCATGTTGAATTAATAAGATGAAGTCAATTAAAGTTGCTGCATACTAGTTATAGCTTAGTATCTTGTGCGGTTGTGTGCGCGCAAAATGTCACAAAATACATACAATGTTCTGCTACCCACCTTCAATCTGGTACGTGAAGATTAATTGACTTTGGAAAGTTTACCGGTGCTACATATCGGATATACAATTGGTAATATGATATAAAGAAATCGAATAGTTGATAGTATTAAGCAACTCAAAAGGCAATGACTTACTTTTCAAATTTGTATACATAAATTTCAATCTTTCAGATAATCTTTTTGGGAAGAATTGATATTGGGAATCTCCGGAGACTGTTGTCACATCATCTCATAATACATTCTATTAACACCAACTACTCATTATGAAATTGGGTGGGTAACAGAATGTGCCAAAGTCTGAGAAGTCGAAGCACTAAAGTTTGTTTATTCCAGAGACTCTGCATTCTTATAATAGAGATCTGTTACGTACTTAGCACAACCTTGCTTTGTTTGCTTCAAAGTGCAAAACACAAAGGGAAATCCCAAGATCCTCTAGCATCGGTCATAATTCTGTTAATAATGGCTGGTTACTACATCTTCTGCTCCTTGCCTTGTAGTAATCGTTAAATAAACTCTTCTGTGAATGACTCCATATATGTTAAGTGAAACGGACCAAGTCATCTCTACACACAATTGACAATTTAGAAGGATATGATGTGACGTTGAACGTTGTGAAACCACGTTGTATTTGCAATTCTAATAGGACATCCTATTACGTGGAAATCACCAATGATGATTTGTTAAGTTCTTCAAGAACGCGGCAGCACATAACTGTCTCCTTCACTTCAAAGACGCCAAGTGGAGAAACACTTGTCCAAAGAAGCCCCAACGATTTGTCAGATATCCGCTGGTTGACATTCAACCTGGAAATGCGTATCGATTAGAGTAATTGCCCATCGGTATTACTTATCGTGTGTGTTGTGGTTTATGGTGTCCTAAATTTTGAAAAATTTTAGCCACCGTTTCCGCTCAATTTAATTATAAATGGAAATCTGCTACGAATTGGATTGCGGTTTTCCTTACTACTACTTGTGATTAATTATGTGTAAGTAACTTGGAAGCGCTATTAAATTCACCGGTTCTCCTGATTCACAAATTCACAAAGCTTCCGCATGCTGTTGGTTGTATACACACCTTTACCATTTACTTTGTTAAAATGACGTATTGTTCCGTTGTTGGTTCTGTTGAGAGAATTAATGCTATTACGAATTGTACGTGGTTTATGTGGTCAGGTCGTCATGTGGTGATATGAATGACATGATACACAACTATAGCTTCATTCTGTACTGAAATAACATTCATACGAAACGAACACAAACTAAACAAATTTATTGTGAGGCAGGAGCCAGACGCTCATCAAATGGAAATGAGAGATAAGATTATAATATATCAAATCATCCAACAAACAAACCAATCATCTCCAAATAATATCAACACGCATCATGTCTAAATGCATTCATTTCAATCACGCGAATACTCATTAAGGCATTTTGTTTGCTGGTGTGTGTTCCTGTACTGAACACACATTATTTCCTACATTCAATCAAAAACTCCATTCCAGCTAACCTCGTCGTCGTATTACCAAATCATACCTGGATTGGAAAAAGCATCAGGATGAAGTCGACCTCAGAGCTATCATCATGTAACGATAATAACATTAGTGTTAGCATTTACACCGGTCTCATTAGTGATGATGGAGATACCTGTGATAACAAATTTTGTGGAAAAGAAGGCGGTAACATAGTAATAAGGAGCAGGATCTCACAAAAATATCCATCTCCAGACTTAATGGCTTCACTTAAGACTGTCATAACTCGACACTTTATTCCCCAACGGAGACGCAGCCGAAAATCCTGGAAGACGTTCCTACTCTGCAGCGCACTTGCTACGGTAATCATCTTTGTACAGTTACACAGTGGGTGGTTCGAAAAACACTTTTTGCAGACTGACTTTTCGCTAGGATTTAGTTACCCCGCAAATTTAGATAACTTTTCGGAAGTGGTACGACGCTTCAGGTGGGAAAATTGTTGGCATTGAATTAGCGTTAGCGGAATGATGTAGAGTTTTGTAAAAACTTTCATTTTATTTTTCAGAGAAAGAGGTCGCAATACATTGGGCTTTAAACCGGAACCTATTAACTCAGCTTACTCCCACGTCAATTTCTTGCAAAGGGCCGATGAGTTTGTGTCCAAAGGCCCAGTTGGCTTGCTTATTGTTGTAAAGTCAGCTACAAGGAACTACAAAAAGAGAAAAGCAATAAGGAAAACATGGGGCGATGTAAACTACTTGAAGCAAAATTCTATGGGAGCAGGTCTCCCAACAAAGGTGGTCTTCATTTGTGGAATACCTGATGATCATGTGTGGAGTGAGTTGTTTTCAGAGGAGGACCATTATGGGGATATCATTCTTGCCCAGTTTCAAGATACGTATGGAAATAATACGTTTAAGACGATGCTGGCAATGAGGTGGGCAACGGAGGTGGTGAACAATTACAAATAGTAAGTGTTGTATGCATATGCAAATTATTAAGAATATTTATTTGTACTAAACACTTAACTAATTGCCTTTATTTTGCTATATGAATCTAGTCTCATGATTGTCGATGACGACATGTATGTGAACCCATCCAACGTGATATCGTTTGTTCAAGACGACATTCCCAATATGAAAGTTCAAACTTTACACTCCAACTCGAGTGGAGCTCCAGCCTTTTACCCAGTTAAGGAGACTAGTGATAGTGATAGTGGTCACTCTGCTAAATTCAATTCGTTAGAAAACAGACCTTTAATCATGGGAGAACTGTGGCTGGACTCACTACCATTTAGAAATATGATTGGTTCCGGTAATTAACTACAGCTATTAAG
>JAQGAP010003241.1:0-12896 GCA_034697805.1 Orchesella bifasciata | reverse complement strand
ATAACAACTCGGAAAACGTCCCTAGTAAATTACCCTGTATAACGGCAACTAGAAAGTGGCCTAATGCGTTATTTTAGCTACCGATTCCACTTTGCCCCATAATTTCTCCATCAAACACCCTCCCAATTTTCCTTCAAGACTGGCAAAGAATACAGTAAAAGTCCTCATAGATGTTAAAGACGGACAAACAGTATAAAAAGTTGAAGATGATAAACTTAGAACCAATGTGTAATGTCAAGTATAAGCCAGATAATCGCCTAACCGTTTCCCAAGAAGGCTTGAGCGAAGGCGTTAATTTAGGTCTTTACGCCCGACTCACAAGTGTCAATCAAACAAAAAAATTGCCTTAAAATTTTCGGTAAATATGAAAAGCGTCCATACGGAGGTTCGAGTATATAAAGGAGTAAAGAATCGTGGTAAAATTCATTCAAGTCCCACGGACAAAGTAAAAACGTAGCATTTCACAAACTATCCTTTCACTCGGAAACAATCAAAATCGAAGCAAAGAAAAATGGGTAGCATAAGATTAATAACGTTGATATTCGTAGCGTACACAGTTTGTATCGCGCTGTGTGACCCAGTAAACGGAGGTGGAGGTTCAGGAACAGCTCCAGCAGCCCCTCATCAAAACGCGAGAAAACTGAGAATGCTGAACCCTGGACTCTCACGAATGTTCAGGATGCTCAGAAGCACTGGGGTAACGTAATACTATTAAAAAGTTAAATACTAAAATTATCATGAGTAATAAGCATAATTAAATGTTCACAGATATCGGACGACGACGAGGTGTTTGTAGACGATGACGGATACTTCCAGAAGCGTCAGTACGACGACTATGGCCACATGAGGTTCGGAAAGCGAAACCCCAAGGACTTTGACGACTACGGCCACATGCGGTTCGGGAAGTAATCGAAAACAACAAAGTTGTATTATCACATGACACACCTGATCTAATTTCCTTTCCAACAATATTTATTATGCTACTAACCTAACTGTAAATTGAATAAAATTGTGTGAAATCGCGGATGATGCTAAAATACACGAATTCTAATTGACTATCATTTCACGTATCGGTTGTCATGGGCAAGATATATCACATGAATGTGATAATTCACACAAAGAAAGCTGCATAATCCTCCAAACATAATCAGCTGAGAATTGCATAGTTCCCAGGGTAGTGTGGCGAAGAATTAAGTTAATTAAACCCCATTTAAATACCATTTACCCTGGAAACACGGAAAGTATCAAATAAGTTGAATAGCACGCATAATCATACTAATAAGATGACGTCAAACAAGCGGCCAGAAGGTGGGTTCACCCAATCGCAGCTTCAGAACCAAGAGTTCCTCGCCTCCACCCAGCCGTCAAAGATTGACAGGATCCGGAGCAATATTCACCCTAAAGTGAATGTGCTGCCCCCAAACTCTTTACCATTGTGGAAGGACTACCCGCTTGACAAAAAGTTCCCTAAAGTACCTGCGAATGATGACAAGTTTGTGTTTGCTAGGAACCAGATCGGACAGTCGGTGAGTGTCGCTTCATTTCATGAACTAGTTATGCTTGGAAACGTTAATAAACGTGCTCTGCGTGCTCTCTAGGTGTTCGTGTCAACGCCACGGCAAAAATTTGACAATGAGGACCCACGCTTGCAGGCTACCCCAACAGGCTACACGTCCCTCCACGACCCTCACTTGAAGGAGTACTTTGAGAAGCATCCTAAAGTGTTCGACAGGCTGGTGAAGGAGGGGCTTGTTGATCCCGAGGATGGAGGTGTCAAGACTGACATGAAAGCGTTCAATGAGTACCGGGCTTATCTTGCAAGGCTCAGGAATATTGAGTTGGATGACGAGGTCAGGACGCAGAACAAGCTTGCGGATGCTCAGAGGGACCAGCTCAAGCGTATCAAAATGGACGCAAACAGTTCTGAAAAGAAGAAGAGGAACGAGCAGAAGGCTCAAGCTCTCAGCGCTCTGAAACGGGATAGGGCTGCCAGGTAGGATCGAATTTAGTTTATCAAGCTGAAAGTAAATTAATTGAGATGTTGTTATTAAAGAGAGCTGCGTAACCAGTTGAAGGAGTTTAAGCAGGCGAGTGGAATGGCAGCAGCGGATAAGGCAAGACAAGATGCAGAAGCAGCGTTGAAACGTGAATTGCTACGGGATAAAGTCAGAGCTAGATTAGCAAAACTGAGAAGGGGCGAAAGGAGAAGAGCAAGAAAACTTATCCTGGAGTTTTACTGCAAACAGCTTTACGCTGACATGTTAAGAAATGCACTCAAGGAACACAAAAAGAAAGAGCGACATGCTGATGTGAGTACGCTTTAACGATCGTTTACAAATTATAATTTACAAATGTGTGCCTGTCATGATTAAAATTCCAGCTGGAGAGTTTCGTGGACGCAAAGCGAGAGTTCCAGACCGCTAAAATGGAGTACATGAAGGCGCTGGAGGAGAAGCGAAAGGCCGAGAAGGAGTGCCACGTGAATGCGAGGAGGAAACACTTTGATCATGTTGAGAACCACAGGATTGAGAACCTCAAGAAACGAGCGTTACAAGCTCAGAGGGCCGCCGAACGGGAAGCATATCTTATCAGAAAATTCGGAATGAGGTGGCTCAACGCTGTCAGGGTATGTATTTGCACTTTGCAATTTCCTGTTAATAATCAATACTTGTCTGCTGATAAGTGCTAATATCCAATATTCCAGCAACAGCGTGAGAACGCGAAAACGTACCACGAGTCAGTGTGGCACGTGAGACAGCAACTGATGGTAATGGTGAAAGAGCTGAAGAAGGAGTCTGGCAAGGTCAGCTTCACGAACTTTATCCATGGGCTGGTCAGCCTCAGACCTGGAGCTGCAGAACCTCTTCCTAAAATGGTGAGCACCTTTACACCTTCGCGTGCAATTACATAGCGTTTGAATATGAACTGAAAGAAATTCGTATGTTTATAGTCTGACGAGACAAAGGCGATAATGAACTACATCCTGGACTTGCTGATCCAGACAGCGCTGGACGAGTACAGGAAGCAGCACGACAAGTGCAAAGAAGCGTATGCAAAGCAAGCTAGGAGACGAGACATCCTTGGTAAACCTCATTTAACTGAAAAAGATTTCGAACCACCTCCATACTCTCCTCGTGAGAAACCAGTTATCCCGTTCGAGCGACCTACGTTCCCGTGTAAGCACCCTTGTACCGATATCAAGCCTTGGATGAAGGAGCATGGCACTTGCAATGAGTGTGAGGAAGACGAGGACGAGTACAACGAGGCTTATGACATGGTTGACGAAGAGCTGCGCAGAATTATGAGCATCGCTACTCCCAGAGAACAGGACGCTATTCGGGAGATCGTTGGGTCTGACTCTTCTGGCGAGGCTGAAGGAGTCGTTTCCAACTCTATCAAGAAGAGCGTTGAGAAACTGGCCAGGGATGGGTTCTCCAACAAAATACCAACTTCTAAATCTAAAACTAAGGACGACAAACGTCAGAAAAAGGATAGGAGCCCGAGAGGGGAACCATCTAAGGAGACGCCACGTGCAGCTAGTCCTGACAAACGTCCACGTGATAAAGAAAAGAAAGGGAAGGCCAAGGAGCAGGTACCCCCGTCATCCGACTCATCAGCGGTTGCTGAGCAAGAAGCTAAAGTGGCGATTAGAAACTCCCTCGCCAAGCTCGCTGAAGAACCCACCGAGAGTGAAGGCTCATCTGCCGTTGCAGAAAAAGTCGTCAGCAAGTCACTCACCAACGTGCAAGCCGATCTTGAAAGGCCTAAGGAGCCGGAGAAACAGCAGGATAAACCTGAAGAGCAAGTACAAGAGACTCTTAAAAAGGATGAACCTAAAGAAGAAACTAAAGACGATGCCAAGATTCCAGATGACGCTTCTGAGGGATCTTCCGGAGTCGCTGAGGAAATTGTTAGGAAAAGCCTTGCTAACGTCACCTCTGGCATGCTGAAAGAGTCCAAAGACAGGTTATTGGATGAAGAGGAACAACAAGATGAGGCTAAAAAGCTTGATGAAGCTGCTCCGCAAGAGGAGAAACAAGTTACTCCTGATCAGGCCGAATCCGACGAGAAACAGCCGATCACTAAAGATGACACTAAAGCTAAAGATGATGTTCCAAAAGACGAACCTGCTAGGGATGATAAAGGAGATGAAGCAAAACAAATGGCAGATGAAACAAGGCCTGATGAAAAAGAGAAGAAACCGGATGAGGAGAAATCACTCCAACCTGATGAAAAAGAGCAGGGTAAAGAACCAAAGCCTTTGAGTGAGAAACCGGTTGATAAGGAAAAAGAACAAGACGTTGGGGAAGCGACACAAGAAGCACCTGATGAGCAAACCACCGATGAGGCACCTCAACAAGCACCTGATGAAAGTTTGGATGAAACTCCAGTTGAAGCTGATAAATCTCAGGTTGATGAAGCTCCTAAAGAAACGCCCCTTGATGAAGAAAAACAATTGACAGATGAGGAGAAATCACTCCAACCTGATGAAGAAGAGAAGGAGCAGGGTAAACCCGAAGAAGAACCTAAAGAGGATGCCAAGATTCCAGCTGACGCTTCTGAGGGATCTGCCGAAGTCGCTGAGGAAATTGTTAGGAAAAGCCTCGCTAACGTCACCTCTGGCATGCTGAAAGAGTCCAAAGACAGGTTAATGGATGAAGAGGAACAACAGGATGAGGCTAAAAAGCTTGATGAAGCTGCTCCGCAAGAGGAGAAACAGGTCGCTCCTGATCAGGCCGAATCCGACGAGAAACCGTCTCAATCTGAAGATGACGCTACGCCCAAAGATGATGTTCCAAAAGACGAACCTGCTAATGATGATAAAGGAGATGAAGAAAAACAATTGGCAGATGAAACAAGGCCTGAAGAAAAAGAGAAGAAACCGGACGAACCCGACGTAATATCATCTCAAGATGCTGATAAATCAAACGAGGATGATATGCTACAAGAACGCGAGTCAAGTGACGAGAAACAAGAAACCTTGGGAGAAGGTTTGGAACAAGATACATCGCAGCATGATATGACACAAGATACGGAGCATGAAGGTGCAGAGGAAGATGAAGATGAAATGGAAGATTTAGCACGTGACCAGGATACTTATGAAACCGAAATACCTGATTCCGAGTATGACGAAATGGAACAAGAGCAAACGGCACAAGAGTACGAGCCAGACCAAGTGACAGAACAAACCGAAGTAAAAGATTCAGGGTCCCAGTTGTTGGAAGAGTTCCAAGACTCTTGCACATCCTTCGCCTCGTCATCATCATCATCCGGCGTGGCAAGCGAGCTCGTGAGCACCTCTCTCCAAAAGGCACTGAACGCTTTAAAATGCAAGGAACAGGAAAAAGTCGAATACGATTCATGCGGCGAGCCAGAAAGCGGCACGGGGTCAAGCTCCTCAGACCCATCAGACATCGTGAAAAAGAGTATACTCAGAGCAGTTGAGAGCTTAACATGCAAGGAGCAAGGTTACTTAGCACACGAGCTTGATAGCTGCGATAGCTTGAGCGATACAGCTAGTGTCAGCTCTGGGGAAGCTGAGGGGATCGTCGCTAAAGCAATTGCTAGGGTCGTCGAATCTTTGAGGTGCCATTCTCAAGGCGATGGACCTACCGATTTCAATTTCACTCCTCTTCAACGACAAATCAACCCAGATGATGCACGCAAAAGCTCCTTTGGCCAACAGCCTCCTGTTCACGCATACCAAATGTCCAGCGACTCTTCTGGTGGTACAACTCAAACTCATGATGATCATGAACAAGTTCAAACGCAAGGAGAACCCGGTGCTGAAAGAGATCACGGAAGTGTTGCTCCAAGAGCTTCCCAACCTAACCAAAAAAGATCGGGTGAAAACATCCGGCAAAGAACCTCCCACCCAGGACAAACGTCTGAGCAACCCGATTCTGCAGGTGTAAGAGCCTCACAGCAGAGGACCTCCCAGAATTCAGGCACTCAGCCCTCAAGATATTCGGAACCAGGTGGGATAGTGCACAGGTACGATCAAGGCCCGATAGACTCTGGAGACTGCGAGAGCGTGATAAACGAGATGGCGAAGGCAGTAGTGAAGACGATACTCCCTCAAGGACTCTTCACCCGGTACTCATTCAGCGATGAGAGCGTAACTCCAACGTACAGTCCTCCCCCAACAGCCCAGTTAACAGAAGCAGCCCAGTCACCAGAACCAGCCCAACCAGCAATCGCAATGCCGCAAGACGTGAGTAAAAAAAAGTCGCATTAAATAAATAAAGGTGAATACTAAAAACCGTTAAATTGTTGATATTGCAGCTCCGAGAGAGCGTGCTCCGAACGCTGTCGAACGTGCAGGAGCAATTGGACGCGATAAGGCATGAGCTGCAGATCCACGGGGTCATACCTTAAAACGTTGTATAATATAGTATATGATGTATATAAAAGATTATTGATTTTCTGAGTATCCGGCTGGCTCCGCATTACTGCAGTGAACATATATGTACGCTACCCTCTGCGGGTCAAACAAGCCTTGTTCTAATATATTTCAAACCACACACAACTGGGTGTGTGAAGATGCATATATAGCGAATAATATAGCATAGTGTAGCAAGCCCCACCAAAGCAATAGGGTTTTAGTACCATGTGCCAAAATTACGTCAGAAGAAACACAACACCCAACGGAACTCTGAATTCAGTCTGGATCTTGTGCTTCAGCTGTGAAAAACATATTTGCTCCCGTTCACTTTCACTTTAAACACTCGTGCTGTTAACTCACCAGAATCACGTAAGTTACTATCCTGTTGATTCTTTGTCACATGCCAATACTTATTGCCCAATTCCCATAATCAATCGATTCCAGCTAATAGCAACCCGCTTGTAGCCTAATTAGCATGTATCCGTAAATAAGTAATTCGAGTAAAAGCGTGTATAACAAGCCCGCATATTAGTACGTTGTCAGGGTTGTTTAGGAAACAAACAAAAGCGTGATAATTCATACATACGCAAGGGTATAAGCATATGAGGTAGTAGCGAATGGCAGAGATTTTGGCAAAGCACATAGTGGATTAAAAGTAGAAATGGTATGATCCAGGAGTAAAAACGCAAGATGCTGCATGAAGAATATAAAAAATGTGGTGCGTCAGTCAGTCGTCCGCCAATGCAGCTCACTCATTCATGCTTTCCCCACTCGAGTTTACTTTTCTCCAGCTTTTATCTCTCATCTTCTAATTTACGAATCTTGCTCTCTGTGCATCAATCCTCATTAAATTACTGCACGCTACAAACTCCCTTTTTCTTTACATCATCCATTCGGATCCCACATAAATTTCTGAGAAGAAGCGAAGCTGCCAGCATCTCTGCGGGGAACCTCGACTAAAGTTTGGGGCATCCTGATAGCAGGAGAAGAATAATTAAATTTATTCATAAACCACACGTTATTAAGTTAATAATGTAAGTGAGCCGTGCTACACATAAATCCACTTAAAACTTTTCACTGGATTAAGTTAGCATTAAGTATGCACGTATGTAAAAATACATTCCAGTTGAAAAAACAGGACACACAATGTTTCTGTGCACACATAATCGCTATAGCATGGAAACAATGCAAATATTGACGAAAAGTTAGGAAAGAGTTTTCAAGCTGAGTAAACGGGCAAGTCCATTGGCACACAAAGGCAGCGATTGCTACACTAGCTACACTGATCCTCACGCGTTAGTTCAAAGGCCACACAATAGTGTGTTGTTACCGAAAGAAGCTGATAAACGAAGGATTTAGTCGACCCATACAGCAACATGGTATATGGATCCTCCATTTAGTATTGGAAATTCCGAGGGAACACGATACATATTTCCACAGAAAAGTATAGAGAACAGAGATCCATATCGGAATATGCAATTTCCACATTTCATTCATTTCCAATTCCACTAGATTGAGATTGAAACGATTGTGTTGTAATAATTATTGAAAAAAAAAACCAATCAAAGAACCTTTATGTTGTAGAGATGAACATAATAGTACAGTCAATTTCACATCGGCAATCTTTTGTATGAATTTTCACAGCATTTCCTGTTTCATCCACGTTCTTTCATTCCAAATGCACGATACGTCATTCAGCACGTCAATTTACTGTCTAACGCTAAATGCATTCTACGCAAACATGATTATGCTTAATCATACGATCCTCTGTAGCCTAAATGGCAAATCCCACAATGGCGAAAAACATCCACTCCAATTTTACACCATTCTGTTTTAACGTCATACTCAACATTTGTGTTCTCAATGCGTATAAGTATACGTAGCTTGTCCATCTCATTTCTCACCTGCTTCCGTTATTTACTGTCACCAACACGGTCGTTGAGCAAATAATATCGAGCTAAGCTCCAGGATCCTAAGCTCCTCTATCTTTAGAAGTTGTCCCCCAATTAGAAACTAGTATAAAAACGATTTGGTAAAAACTATAACTCGCCAAGTTGAGCATACAATTCCCACGAAGCAAAAGCAAGTAGAATTAACTCAAAATAACTCAATTAAGAGAACATAATGGGTAAGGATGACGTTTGACCGGTAATAAGTCGAAGAACCTGAGTATGAAGATAAATGTTGACGTAGTAGGATGATTTAGCGAAGGACAGCAGATTAAAGAGAATGGTCCCACGGTGCTTAACGTACATCCAGTTCCAATAGGTCAAAGTAACGTGTAGTGTATTTGTTTACAGTAATTGAAGTAGCAGTTAGATTAGGTTGGACCCGGTGTGCAAAGCAGGAGCAAAATTCCCAAGGAGTCACACAAATGGTTAGAGATGAAGAGTGTTTGCAAAGGAAACAGGTTTAGTGAGCATGCAGCGTCATGTATTTTATAGCGAATAAATGGCGTGCATATAGGTGCAAAAAACGAAGAAGGAAAGGAATATAAAAAGACAATTGAACATAAGTGCTGGTACGGATAACCTTGAATGTCTGAGTTAGGAATGGGAAAAGATTTTTCATTGTGCAACACGCTAATAATTTGAGTAATAATAAAAAAAAGTTCTCAGAAGCCAGTGTAATGTGAATAGAGGTAAGCACCACACGTACTCTGTTTGTTCCCTTAGAATACAATAATGGAGTGCAACTGAGATTAAAAGTTCCTGGCAAACACCCGGGTTGCCTTGTAAAAACGGACTCTGCTGAACGTTAAGTGATGCGATTGCTCATTATCAGTGATGGAGGAAGGATCTTCTCACGCGTCCACCAAAAGGGGCTCTCCCTCACCAAAGAAACTCAAAAAACAGTTGCTCGAGGATGTTTCCCCCGGATCTGGCGCTTGCCAGTCACAACCTGCGTCACCTAGTCTATCTGGAAGACTTGGTCGCGTCACTAGACTCATCTCCAGGTCTGATGCCAATCTCGTCCATGCACACAGCCTTAAGGTTGGTTTCTTTAGCATTTTATCTAGCTGATACTTGCAAACCAGTTCGAAATATTCACGTTACCATCACAGCTATTTAACCACGTGTATGACCAGAGGAATATACATATGTGTTTACAAAACAAGAGACAAGGATGAATTTGTTTTCAACTTTTCTGTTAACGCATTCAGTGCATTTAATTGATCAAAAGAGATACAATGTTTTCGTGTTAAAAAATATCAGAAACCAGCACAATGATAAGTTCGAGAGTACTGTAAAATAAATATAAACGAGAGTGATAATTGAATCTTGTAGAAACGATCACGCCACGACTCGGGCGACTCAGGTGGTTATGAGGTAGATGAAGGAAGTCCATCCAGGGGCATAATGGCCCGAGCAGCAGGCTACGTGACCCACCTAAGGGTAAGTAAATAGAGGAGGTTGAATAAGATATAAAGTATAAAGTGTGTTCCTTCAGTCCCGGTTAGGAAAGCACCGGGAGCGAGCAAGAAGCGGTGGGAGTGAGCAAGAACCTCATGCGAGTCCCCATTCTCAACCTTTGTCCTGCTGCGGAAGTAAGAGGAGCGGAGAAGAATCAGTAGACACTATTGCTGGAAATGATCCTGCAGGTCAGTGCTAAATACTAAATACTCGACAGATAAGGCATGCTCGTGATTTATGTAGCGGAAGCACAAGTCCCTCCGAAGCATATGATGGCATATGAGACTATAGCACACGATCCCGCATCTGCGCAAGAATCAATAAGAGTGTGTAAAAAAGCAATGTTTTAGAGATACGGGTAAAAAAGAGTTAGGGAAAGAGAGTTCCAAGACCAGTTCCACCTGAAACTTGAACAGTTGAACAAGTAAGAAGTGAGCATAAAAGCATCAAAGAGAGAAGGGGATCTCTCCCACAAGATTTCCATATTGATTGAGTAGTCTCTAGAGAGATGGTTCAACACTGGAGCACATACTTTGCATAACACTCGGGTAAGCTAATATACTAAAAGGCCAAATTACATACATTTTTCGGGGTAACCTGACATCTTGACACTTTCGTTACATACTCATGCAAATTGCATTACGCTCTTGTGCCTTAAATTCCCTGACATTTTACTTACGATCGGTCCATTTCGCTATTATTACTCTGCTAGTTTTCCGTATCATTGTGTTTTTCACCTATTCAGCACATTTTACACTACTTTATTTTAGTTTTCAGTTAGATTTGTGAAATATTTTGAGTAACATGTAAAGTTACATTCTTTACACGCAACAAAACCGTGCTCTTAAAATCGGCCACAACATTTGAAACACGTAACGTAATTTCGAATATCTAGGTAACTTTCGACCAACTGAAACAAACTAGTTTTAAGTTAAAAGATGGTTATCCATAAATTCAGTTTTTAAAAATTAACTACACATCCATAATAACTCAACTCAGCCGTGTTAAATAATGTGTACAAAATGAAGATGTGAGGGTGTTTAAAAAAACAATATAACGAAAAGTGAATAGCTCGTTACGTACGTACGAGAATACAATATTCCATAAATTAGCCATTAGGTGTAGTAGAAGCATATAGAGAGTTGACCTTGAAGAGTAGGGAGAAGCGAACGAGAGCAGGATGATGCATAAAAAAAACTGCAAGTGACAGCGAACACACCCGGTTGGCCAACATAAAACGCGAATGTTTACTCAACTGTTCAGCGAACATAAATGCATACGTATTTGATATGGAGTAACAGGGAAAATCGTTTAATTTCGAATCCCATTATTTGGAGATTTACGTTATTCCGTCGGAAAAATGATCCTGAGTGAAACGGGATAAACGTGCTCAAGGTGAGCCAGATCCAGTTCTTTATTGTTTACATGTTCACGCAGAGCTACAAATGGATTTTGACTCCATACTACATGTCAATTCCATGTCCACCGCAGGAAAACCGCAACATCCACGAAAAATACACGTCACACCAAATCCAAACAAAAGCGAACAGAATTCAGAGCACATTATACTCTCGTCATTTTTTTACGTTATTCAATCTCGATTGAATACTTGAGCATTAGAATTAGAATCATCTTCATATAGCAAGATGAAGAAGATAGTGAGATTAAAGAACTTTGCAAGGCATTTGAACTCACAGAGAGAGGAAGCGAGCACGGGCAGGATGAAGACTAAAGAGAGTAATAATAGCAGAGCATATTAATACGTCTAATTAAGAACCGTGCAATATGTAGAGTATTCCGTTGCATGATGAAGTGGAAAGTAATTAATCGTATGTGTGAGCTAAAAATTGTAACAATTTTGACTAGGCGTAGGAAGCAGTGCACCGTCCACGGGAAGTGCGACAGGAGAGGAGAGGTCTGTATCGCTGAACGTGAGCTTTACTACGACGAATTCTAGTGAATATCATACGAAGGAAGAGTTATTTGAGCGCGTGAGTCCCAATTCTAGCACGGTATTTAATGCATGTACTATACAGGAGCAGCACTCATCAGAACACAAATCTGATCAAGACCAGCAACCTGACGCTGTCGCTAAACCAACTCCCGAAGACTTACCTGGCATGATCTCCCCCTTCCCTTTTCATACTCTCAACGTTCATCTGCTCAGGGGGAAAAACCTCGTCGCCAAAGATGCTTGCGGTAACTGACTTCTTTACACTCTTCTTCCACACACACATTTACCAAACTAGCTAGCTTTTACCCCAACTTGTTTTTCAATTATGTTATTTCAACCCTTGCAACCAGAAATGCATGGAGAAATGCAATTTTCTATATTTTTCGCGTGATTTAAATAACCTCAAAATGTTTCCAAACAAGTAACATGCAAAAGAGACCATTCTTACAATATCCCTTAACCGTCTGCACGTGCAAGCCAGCTCGAAAAAAACAAACCCCCTTTATTTGAATCACTGGTCCTTTTGTTTTTGCATGCTCCATGCTTGAGTTAAGATGTATTGATAATGTAGTCGATAACGATTGAGAATGAAAATGAAAATTGAAACTTGAAAACAGGAAGCAGCGATCCGTACGTGAAAGTGAAGATAGGAGACAAGCTGCACTACAAGAGCAAGACGATATACAGAGATCTAAACCCGGTATGGGACGAGTCGTTCGTGCTCCCGATAAGTGATCTTACTCAACCCATCGTGTTTAAGGTGACGTTTAACCCCCTAGTGCGCTTTAAACAGCAGCAAAAGAATAGAAATAGATTAAAAGGGTGATTTGGTACGCTAGGTATTTGATTACGACTGGGGCTTCCAGGATGATTTTATGGGAACAACGTCCCTGGAGGCGACCCGGCTTCCGCCAAACAAGCCAACGGAGTTGACACTGACGTTAACAGAGACGGGCACGGTAGGGGCCGAGTCCATGGGAGATATCTTCATCAACGTCACGCTAGTGCCTAGGACCATCGAGGAAAAGGATATCGTAAGGACTTTATACGTTTAATACTTATCTCCATCGTGGTGCTGTTGGGCTTACACACAAGCCTCCGCCTTTGCTTTTTACGCCATCTTTATATCACTAAAGTTCAATTA
>JAQGAP010003240.1:0-12898 GCA_034697805.1 Orchesella bifasciata | reverse complement strand
ATGTGGTTGCTAAAATATTAATTCATAATAATTATTATTAAGCATTAAGCTAAGAGTAAAAATGTGTTGCGTTGAGCTCTCTATTTGATTTTATGAATGGGTGAAAAAAATGTTAACATACGTAATCTATATTCCTCCAGGAATAAAACGCAATCTCAATCATTATACACAATGAATAATGAATAAAGTAAAGAAAAAACCATTTCTGATAATTGAGAATTGAGCCCTGCACG
This sequence comes from Orchesella bifasciata, assembly GCA_034697805.1. NCBI lineage: Eukaryota > Metazoa > Arthropoda > Collembola > Entomobryomorpha > Orchesellidae > Orchesella > Orchesella bifasciata. The sequence continues at coordinate 12,665 of JAQGAP010003240.1, read as the reverse complement.
TTTGAGCAGTGCTTGGTTTCCATTTATTTATATAGGATCTTTTTCCAGCTCACTCGCCTCCGCTTTTTTTCTGGAGCGGGTGATCCTCCTCATAATTTTTCTCTTTTGACAGATTTACAAAATCATTGAGCCATTATCATAATTTTTACTATAAACCGGGAATCCCAATGCATAAAAAATGAGGCTTGTGATATTTATGTGATAGAGTTCCACGGATGATGAGGATAGGGTTGTGTTTTCATGGAAAAAAGCAAAGGCAAACCATATCTCACAAGCTGAAGCTCCGCTCCTCTCCACCATGAGCATATGATCCATCTTCGGGAACAGCGACAAGCCGTGTGCCGACTGCCGTCAGGAATGATGTTGATGATATTCTATATAATATGGTAAACACCAGTAAAAAAGGCGCTATGACCCTTTTATTACCACACAAAAAACCAAGTTAAGTGAATCTCCTCGCTTCCCACTCCGTCTTTTTGATGCAGAAGAAAACTTGTTTAATTCATAAATACAAAGGCAACTATATGCTTTCACTCGACTTTGTTGGCTCATCCTATTTTTCTTCCTGAATCCGACAGCGCAGCAAAATAGCAGCTTCTCCGCTTTTTGGAATCATGGATAATATGATATGGATATTCATATATGTAAAAGTATATGAGGATGGTAAGGAGATGAGTTTTTCAATCTAGTAAATGCCCTGATCTGGTTTACATCTAAAACGATGGCTCTCACATTAAATATTAACTAGCGTAAATGCGGTTTCGCCAAGTCATCATAAATATATCACCCGTCTAATCTTGTACGTAAGAAGATCACGGGTATGGAGAATTCTCATGTGAGGGAGTGCGTGCAAGTAGACATTTTTGGGGAAAGGATTTTGGGGGATTATGCAATGTGATGTATAGATTCTAATGTACAAGCGTGTGATACGATGTGATATGGAGTTGAAAGAAAGTTGAGTATTTACAAAGCAGGAAAAAGAGCAAGTGATGCAAGGAAAGTAGTAACAAACTGGGAATAATAAGCTACCACGCTTATTTTAAACGGAAGAGCAGAGCAGTATTGTTGTTATTCTCTCAAGTGGACATCTAATCCTAACCTAACGATACAGTATAAGCCAGCCATCATAACCTTTACACCTAACTTAACGATACAGTAAAAGCCAACCATCATAACTTTACACCTAACCAAACGATATACAGTAAAAGTCAACCATCATAACTTTTACACCTAACCTAACTGATACAGTAAAAGCCCATCCTCATAACCTTTACACCTAACCTGACCGGTACAGTATAAGAAAACCACCATAACCTTTGACCCTAACCTAACTGCCACAGATAAGCCAATCATCATAAATTTTAAACCTAACCTAACCGATACAGTATAAGCCATTCCTCATAACCTTTACACATAACCTAACCGATACAGTACAAGAAAACCATCCTAACCTTTAAGCCTTCCCTATCGATACAGACTAAGCCAACGACCATAACCTTTACACCTAACCTAACAGATAGACAATAAACACACAATCCTAACCTTTACACCTAACCTAACTGATACAGTATAAGACAAACCCTAACCGTACTTTTTCTTCCGGACTAGAATTTTTCTAGTTTCCATTTTTAATTTCAAATATAGAGTATGGAAGGAGAAATTCATTAGCAAAAACATAATACACGAGAGCATTTTGTCAATTAAAGCACGAATCAGCGCTGACAAATATATTTTTGTACTTTAAAGTTTAATTTTAGGATATATTGTACAATTCCTATCTAATCAATATAAATATAAAGACATGGTCCTGCCAAACATCTTACCGAATGCTATAACACAAACACAAACGGTAGTGTCAAAATTTAAAGCTAAACCAATCTCAAATTGTACAAGGTTTTCACTCTTTACATTTTATTCAGCCCATGTATGTAACAAATGTATTGTATTACCCTTAACTATACAAGCATGCACAACTGCATGCATTAGTAAACTGGGAATAATCGTAAGGGATAAACCGTAACTTGGTTTTACAACTATAAAATAAGATAGTCATAATATCATCCTGCTTAATGTCCGTTCAAGCATTGCATTTTCTACATGCTTATTTCATTCTTTCCTTAAGTATGCTCTGAAGAATCTTGGATGAACGGAGTGAGCCTCGCAACTTGGAAGAGAATCCTTGATAAATGTTATTCCCAAACAACACACTTTGTTCTCAAGGGATTTGCTATATTGTGGAGAAAGAGGTAAAAAGGTAAAAAGAGGGGATATGAAAATCGAAACAGGAAAAATGGAGAAAAGAACAACTTTTTTCTGAATTTTAGATTTTTTTTTCTCCTCTTGTTTTGAGTCCCAGCATCGGAATAGCACCACTTGTTTCTCATTTAGGAGTGCTGGCAGTCATCTCACGTAGTTACATCTAAAATAATAACTTTACGCTTAAAAACTTGGTTGTGTTTCTGAGCTAACATAATTTGATACCCGCGGAGGGACTTGTAAGTTTCTTTCTTATCGCTCTTTCCCCAACTCCTTGGGACAGCTCTCTCCATTGCATTGTGTTGGTTGAGAGGGAGCAGTGAATGAAAAGAGCATTTTTACGTGTGTATATTATTTCCCTTCCTTTTATTTGCTCTTTTACATTTTTATCATGAACAAAGGAACAACGAGACGAAAAAGGTTTCATAAAATCCTAGAAACAATATAGTTCTCAAAGTCCCTCCAGCTCCAAGGATGGGTTTGCTTTCTTGTTCATTTCGTTTCAGAGCCAAGGCAAGCCAGGTGTATAAAAAAGCTTTAGTTGTTCACAAAGAAAAGATTGCGAATGAATATGTTAAGGAGGCTGGAATAACAATAAGAATAAAAATGGTGAATGAAATCATATCCCCCTTTTTTGCTTTGTTTGCTGGATTTGAGTGTCCTTCTTTCACGGAAAAATCTAGCAAATACAAATCCACACGCTGTTTTTTCAATGGAAAGGGAAGACCACGAATCATGATGATTATAATTAACTAAAAAAATTTAATATGCATAACTTTTGGTAAAGAAGAGCCAAACTTTTTTAGTAATTCATCGGTGTTCCATATAATTTATCAAAGTTGAGTTTTTCATCTTGTCATGCCACACAACAACTTTTCTTTTTCACTTAATTCATTCATTAAACACGAGAGGAGTGGGGAGGACGGATGGACCGGACGTAAACATGCGAGTTGGTGTTAGTATGCCCCAAAAATATTTTTTAATTTGGGTATTGTTTTGCATGCATTAATCCCAGGGTCTGAAAAGCATCTACATTTTATAAGTGTAGTATTCACTCAGGTGACATAATTCAGTTGATATGATTAGCCAAGATGGATTACTTTTATGAACTAGCACAAAAAGTACAGATGATCCTCGGACATTCAAAATTCATTACATTATGTTTAGAGAATGCTACTTCAAACTCGAGTCGACTACTCCTCCTCGAAACAAAGGAGAGGGAAAGCAAGTTTAATCAGCTTTACTAATTAGCTTGATTAACATGAAAAGAAGGATAAACTTTTTGGACCGTATGAATAAATAAATAAATGAAAGAAGTGGCAGGCAGGAGTAGGAGCAGCAGCAGCCTCCTTTTCACAAATGGATTGTACACTAGCGTGTAAAAATTCGTGCTCTTTTATGATCATCAAGGAAAGAGGAGGAGGCAAGTTTTTGTCAGTCATAAAATATTTACAGGCTCATTAACAGTGGAGAGAATCTACATGCCGAAAATTAGTCGGATCCATTAAGCACGTTAAGGGATGGGATAAGCTCGGAGGAGTGATGTTATATGGACATGGAGCTCTCTCCTCTAACTTAAGTTGGCAGGGAAGGAGTGAGAAAGGGAAAGTTTTTTCGGGCTTGCAAACGAACGAACAAACGAACCACTGGTTTTTTCATTGTTTCTGCTTTTTAGATGTTGTTGTGGCGTGATATTATGTATATCTCATGATGATGATGATTATGATGAGAAAAGAAGAAGAGGCGACGGCTGCTCCTGCTTCAACTGCCATGCGACTGTTGCTTTCTCGGGAGGGATGGCGAGAATAAGAGGGAAAATTAGTGCATTCAGAAGCGAAGGAAAGACCCTTCCTCTTTCATGCATTTTTATAAAGCATCACATCACACTTCTTTCTCACTTTGTCCTTTTTAAAGCCTTGAGATCATGTTCATTCTTTTGAAGCCTGTGAAAGGTATAATATGCATTAATGACTGATTGTTTGAAAGTGAGTAGGAATATGCGCAAAGTTAATCTGACACAGAAGCATGGAGAAAACTTGAGCTAAAATATAATCACCAAAAATTAAAAAGTGCATTATTTATCAGCAAGTTGCAAAACACGCTCGTGTTTAAACAAAAAATCTAGTTTACAACAAAGCACCAAAGTGAAAGATAAGTCTATGACTTGGTATGAAACATAAAATTATGACCTTGTTTTTCTTATTCACCAAAGCTGTGCGTAAGTAAGGTATATAGTTTGTTTGTTAATATGCGTATTGGTAGTATATATGAATCAATACCATTGATCAATTTAATGGGGATTTATTTACATATTATGACGCCGACATAACCTAACGCCTAACATAACGCCGACATGAAAATATTGTGTGATAAATTTATTCTCAATACACGCTAGATAGTAATTAGTTGCTCTGGTTGGTATTGTCATGTACAATATTTTAATTGTATATTTTAATTGGATTGTTGTTTCATGTAAAACTATTAATTTAATGCGATACAATTTCCCATCTAATTCGTATCTACATTCTCATTAGTATTACACCAAACCAGCAGAAAAGAGCGGAAAATCTACTTTGTAACTAAATTGAATAGGTTGAGAGTAAAATTGTGAAGGTGTTGAATCAAGAATAGAAACTAACTGCGAGCTTTTTCCTAATATTAATCATAATTTCAAGACGTTTTTCTCAATAATTTATTCGATAAAATGCTCGATTTTCTCAATAATTTATTCGATGCTGTAGCATAAAATATATAAATATAGATTACAAAACATGTACAATTTAGTTTGGAACATTTTAGAACGATAAGACTCAACAGCATCTTCTTCTCTGTAATAACTGGTAGATTATCAACAGACACACGAGAAGTGCAAGCAACAACAGCAACATCATTTAATTCCAGACTTTTCAACTTGCTAGCAAAACTTGAATCTTATTTTATTATAGTTTTCAACTCTCATTCTTTCTCTAAACTGCATCTTTGAATTCCTCTGGTTCCTTGCTGGTGAATCTCCTTCAGGAGAAGCCCATGTCAGAGTCAGAGAATACGGCCATAAAGAGGCTGGATATGGGAGGAAACCTCGGCAAGACGTGTTTAAGATTTTCTTAATAATGCCACTGCTCGGTTGTACTTCGGGTTATTTATGGGCTAGTCGAGGCATGCAATTATGCGAAAGAATGCATGGAAAAATATCTATATACATTCATACACATCCAACACAACATGAAATCGTGAATACGACTGTTGATAAATCGTAAAATCCCTTTTACGAATATAATACACAGAGAAATTTTTGAGCAGAGAAGGATTCATCCGCTGCTGGTTGCTGCTCAAGCCTCGTATTATTTTGTTGTTGTCTGCTTCTCCGTATTTTCCACTATTTCCCAACAAGGGAATGAGAAGGGGGTCCATACCCTCTGAAATTTGCCATCATTAAACCCTGGAATCACGCAGACAGCCGAGAATCTGATTAAAATAATTGCCTTCATCATTGCCATTCTCGCTTTCCTTCCCGGCTCACATTGACCATTCCACTTGGAGAAGTCGCACTCTCTCTGCTCGTTGCTGACGATTGATGACCTTTAATCAAAATCAATTTTTATCCGTTTACTTATATTCGCTCTGCATGCATGCCAGCATATCACCCTGAGCTTGCTTCTGGTTGAGTTGAGGAGAAAGCAGAGCCAGAAAGGTCATAAAAGAGAAAAAGAATGAGAAAATGAGAGAGGAGTGATGTGATGATCATCATGATCTGGGTTAGGTTAAATGAATGCAAGGCTCTGACTGAGTGTGTGAGTGCCAGCGACAAGGTTTATGGGAATGATAATTTTCTCTGGAACTGCAAATATCACAGACGACAATAACAACGGAACGGGAGTAGTGAGCTCGGGTTGGAATTGGAATGACTGACTGACTGACTAACTCTCGGCAATCATCATGTTCCAGAACAACCATATAATATAATTTAATGTACATACCAGCCTTTCATCCCACCAGCATGCATGCATATATAACAAGTATAAAAAAGCTTTAGCGCAAACACATTGTTGACTTGTAATTTCATTGTAATACCACTTACTTTTTTTGTTTTTTGAGCAGAAGCATTATAATGTAGTATATCGAGCCCATAAGCATCTACCCAGTTTAGTAGATTTGTAAGAATCCCACTCTTGACAAGCGAAAGGCCTTCCGTCACCATATCCCACAAGCCTGGGAGTCAACCAGCAGCAAGCAACAGCTCGACACACGCCGCTCGCTGATGAGGAGACGGCCCATTACACAGACATCCGCTGCTCCTATAAACACACACACTCGGTCTCCCTGCTCTCAAGTGTGTACACATCACCGGGAGAAAATTGTATTTGTAATGTGTACATTAGGAAGGTATACAATAATGCAATCAGACTTGAAAATGATTATGAGATGGTCGACGACTCGATGCTGATTTTCCTGCTCAACTTGCAAAGTCAGAGTAAAGCACAAACAAACAACATAAACGTTATTATTTGAACCCTTTCCCTGATCTGATATTATTAACTCTCAGCCACTATCCATGTGCAAACGATCAATAGCAACTGTGTATGTCTCTAGAAAAACGCATTACTTTAATGGTCCAATGAATTGCACATGGCTCTTTAGCCGATTGAAATAATACAGTTACTCCTCTCTTGTTTGCATCATCATCATCGTCATCATCAACCCATAAAAATTTGTTGCGTACATGCTTCCTTTCTATATTTTCTCTCTCTGGTTGTGTTTTGTGTTGTGAGTGAATTCTTTGCTTTGTGATATTTTGTGATATGGCATGATTTCCCGTTCTCAACATGCTCAACCAGTGTTTGCACAACAATATGTGATTGTAATCCCACCCACTTCTCAAATACTCATAAAAAGGAGTAGCGGAAGGAGTCGAGGAAGATTAAAGCGTAATGTAATCTTTCCACTACATGACATTATGGGAGAGAGCAAAGCTAATGGGAGAGAGGAGGCAGGTTGGAAGGAAGGAAGGAAACTAAACAGTTGTAATCATTTTCATCGCCATCATCATCACAATCATGATAATCATCATTTCTATGATAATGATGATAATCTACGGAACGAACAAAGGAGTGGGAAGGAAAAACTGAAAGATATAAAATATACATGTTTATAAGGCTTATAAGGTTTTGGATAAAAGGCTTTGGATTTCATTTTTCAAAGAAAAGAATGTGTCTTGAAAGGTTATATTATTGCGAATGTGCTTTCACTATGTGTTTTGTGGCCATTTGTACGTGTCAGTCAGAGGAAAATGTGATGTAATATCTGATTGAACTAAAATCCAAGTGATTGTCTGCAATCAATTCTGGGAATGGTCTGGCTCGTCTTCAACGTCTCCTTTTTCCTATATCCCACCACGCCAAAGACCAGTAGTCCATCTACTTGGTTTGTGTTTGGTTGCTTGCTTCCCTTCGCTTTTGGTCAGGTCTCTCAAGGTTTAAATTGAAGTGGAGAAAATAAGACGTTTCCCGACTCAATCGAACGAGGCCCAATCTGAGGGAATCAATGTAGAACATGAAAAGTTATCTACTATCTCGACTCCTGTTTCTTACATGCGTTTAATGGAGAACAAATTAGGGTTCGATAAATAAAAGGCCAATAAAAACATAAACCGGAAATTTCGCTTTCCTCCTCGAGTAATCCTATCCGGGAAGGAGGAGAGGGAGAACGAGAAGAAAGTTGAAAGGAGAGAAATAAAACCATCGACTTTTCCATAATCCCCTTCGAGAGTTCCTATCACACATACATCACGCCCATTCTATTCCTCTCACAATCTATACCAATATATTTGTTGCAAGAAATAACACACGAAATTTAAGAAAGTAGCAGCTAGGTAAACAACAGTCAACAAGAGACTATCATATTGACGTTGGGATCATCATTATTATAGCCGATTGCTACATTTTAACGGAACCACAAATTGAGTATATTTCCTAGAATAACTTGCTCTCGATCACACACCTTCTTTCACCAGCAATAAAAGCATACAATCATTATTGTTATAAATTACTTTCACCAATCCCTATCTACTCAAGAACAAGAGCAGTCCAGGCCAAACCACTCGATTCCATCTCTAAAGATAAAAAGTAATCTCGATTAGAAGTGGATGCAAGATGCATGAAACAAAATGTTCGCGTGAACTATCCTCATAAACCGAGATAAGTAAAATACCCTGAGGTTGGCTTTGGCTTTAGCAGTTTTAATTCAAAATTCAACAGTCATTTCTGAACTTGGATCTTGAGGATCTCGAAGATGTGGGTGGTTTTTTGTACAATCATACTGATTGTTGGTGAAAGCCACATTGATTCGTAACAACTTCAGTTTTCCTAGAAATGTGACTACTATTAAGTAAACTAAACAAATATACAATGAATGGCGTTGGACGTTTCCAATATTTCATTGGAGGAAACAATACATTCACTCATCAGCTCAAAGTTGCACAATGCATGCAATCCAATCCTCATGAGATTCATGTTGTTCGTTGATGCAAAGCCGCAATTATCCCCTTTTTATGTGATACTTGGGCAAACAACAACCGAAGTCATTTCATGAGATCAGGGAAAGGTTACAAATAATGCATTATTTGGTTATTCGATTTGCTCCAAAATATTTCTTCGTACATCATCACATCATCATCAAAGGTATATCACGTATACATTTCTATCTACCTCCTCTGAGTTTATACGTATCATCATTTAGTAAAAATCCGATGAAATGAAGGATAAAAATACACTCCCACTCGGAATGGACTGAGAGAAAAACCAAAATAAAGGAGGATTTGACATGCATGCCATGAAAATCGAGCTATTCACTTTGCTTCCAGTCCAGCTCATCTCATCTCCCACTCGAAATGAGAAGGTTGTCTTTCTCTCTCTACTTTATTTTTCAGCGTAAAAAGTCGTCATCATCACAACGATAGACACGCAAATCCCTAACGACTCATTTTTCTGATCATAGGCCCACATCTTCTGATCATTTATTATTCAACACTCTCGTCCAATCTCATCTACTGGATCGGCTTCTGTTTATCTAACGCTTTTTCTCCGTATCCTTTCCGATCCGGAATGTCAATTCGGTTATGCATTCATGTCAGTTTACTTCTTTGTAGGAAAGAGACTTTTCCCTTTTAAGGCTGTCCTTGTCCAGTAGAAGTCGAAAGGAGTCCTCGTTTGGAATTAAACTGCCGCTGTCCTGTCCTACATGAATGACGTAATCCATACATTTTTAAGGGTCGTTTTGCTAAAGGTTTCAAAAAAATTGTAAATCCTTTCGTGAGCATTAAGCGTAAAGACAAAAAGTCTTTGGTTGTTTTTGTCTTTAAAGAGATTGCAATTTAGGCTGTATTTCCTTTGTAGAGCTAGAACTGGCGTCGGCGAGTAATTGAAATTTTTGAAGTTGTACCACCGTGAATTATTTGACAATGGAAAACTTGTTTTGTTGTTTTTCTCTCATGTAATAAAATCCCTCGAAGATTCACTTTGAGTGATTCACTTGGACATGTATTTCTGCTTTATTTTTTTGGGAGATGCTAAAAAGATCACTGTTCAGTGATGTGTTTCTTCTGACCGTCGAGGTTTTCGTAGTTTGTCACGTCGCATGGGATTCCTGTTTGAAGGAAAATTACTTTTTCTTCTGAAATTTTGTTCACTTGTCCACTCTCCTTGTCAATCAAGCTCCGTTTTCCAATATGTGAAAATGAGAAAGTTGATGCCCCAAATGGATTGTTGTTTTTTTGCCACGGACAAGCTTACACGTTGGGCAAGTCATTGGAAAACCAGAAGAAGAAAGGACTGTTTGGGGAACGTTGCAGCTGTCACTCTGTCCAAATCTCGTGTTAAACTGATACATGCACATCGTCTCTATTTTGCAAATGCGTTTGAATCCAAAATAATTGAAAACATGAGCTTTGTTTAGTTTAAATGCAGATAATGTTTTAATGCATTTAAAATTTATACAATATATTAAGCAGGTCGATTATTAAGCTGTTAGTCAGTGTAGCAATAATCATAATGTATGGCAAAAATGAAACGTTTCTCTACGAATTACGAATTACGAAGTGCTACTTCAAGATTTCCGAGAAACCAGGGGAAAATGTTATGAATGATAATATAAGCTTGAAGCAAAATGTGAAATGTAAAAACATGTCTTTTTCCTACTGAAAACCAACAAAGTTTCACAATTTTATGCACATTTACTCCGGATTCCTCTTGCCAAAGGTACTTGGAATATAAATGTACAAACAAAAAAGCAAGACAAGAGCCAAAGTGCGAAAGCGCTGCTGCTACAAGTAACACACTACTTCCCAACAACGCTTACTTTCTCTTTGCGCAGTAATCCACTACTATTTCCTGAGGGACAAAAGATTTTCACAAGTACAAATTTCCATCGTTTGTATAAAATAAATGTGGCGTTTTCAATGCCATATGTGCTACTTTTATCTGCGCTTTTCCTCCTCCTAAATAAAAACAAAGGTTCAAAACTAAAACTGTCTTAAAATATAACGCATGTTATTTGATTCTCATCTCCACTTTCTCTCCAAAAACTCTAGCGCATCCAATCCCAAAGATGTGTTATGTAAATACATAAATATGTAAGGTTAACTGCAACCCCATAATATCTGGAGGAAGTTATTGAGATAAAAGGATTATCTCCCTGTGAATTTTAGCTTTTATATTTTTATTTGAATTGCTCTCCTTCTCTCCGTGAGCTCAATTTGTAAACCCGAAAAGTCTCTTATGTACATAACCCGTTCCAGAGTATCTTTTGCTTAAAAAGGCAGTTAAACTTTGAAGGATGTGAATGGCTGTGGCGGAAGCAAGATTACTTTTTCCCTTTATAACCCAAAAATAACGTTTATATCAATCTAGTGAAATTGATATCTCACTTTGTATTTTATTGTATTCCGTGTCTGCAATAATCTTCCTTTTTTACAGTTCCAAAAACCAGTCCGAAATTGGCTGTTTGAATAGAAACGTGCATTTTAAGTTATCAATGCCCATAAAGTCTTGGATTCAGATGAACGGTTATCGCATCCTCGTCTCTGCTTGGGATTGGGATTCATTCTATTCCTTTCCCCCCGAATTGGACATAACCTAAATATGAATGTTAACCACTTTGAGCCACCAACCCAAGCCTTTTTTTTGGAACTATCGATCACCACTTCTCCAAACACATATGGTTGTAATACAAAGATTCTTTTGGAAAATGGGGAAAGACGGAGTCCGGAATGGCACTGCTCAAGAATTCTGATGCAAAGCAAAGGAGGAAGAAAGGCAGAAGAAGAAAACGTGATTATTTGGGAGCAGGAAAGTAAAAAAGCGTAAAGAGATGAGCTAGTGGTCGGGTTAGGATGATTTGATCCTTTTATTTTGGGGTCGAGAATCATTAGGATTCATTGGAAAATTCAATTGGTGAGGAGATGGAGACTGGGAATAGGGAGCAGAGGCAAAAAGTCAGGAAACGACTCCCAACAGATTAATACCGATAATCCGACATTCGTAGTTCAAGTCAAGATGGGAGAGAGTTCGTAGGAAAAAGACTTTTGGTTCGTGTGTATGCATGCATCTATAACTGCTTTATCATACTCAATTTCTCAAACATCCTTTTTACAAGTGAAGAAGAGAGAGAGAGAGCTATTAGGTTAGAGATCATGAGAAACTGAACTGATATATGTTACATGTTCCTTTCACAATGGATGGAGAAAATCTATTTTGGATATGCAGACTTATACAGAGCACACCAATCCACCGGGACATTTTTCATGCATACGATTCTTCCTTGACTCAGAGAGAGAGAGAGAGAGTAGACATTGGTGGCAAAAGTGTTGGCTTGGAAGAGAAAAACGGAGACGTAAAATAAATATGCTAAAGCCTCCAGCAGCAGGAGCAGCCCTTCCAACAAATTCAATTTTCTTGCCAACATCATGTAGTCAGAGTGCACATACGGGCATATTTCATGTGTAAAAGAGTCTGCCACATCAAGACATGAAAAAATGACCCCTCTTCTCTCCTTTTCACGGCTTCGTTTTCATATCTTACCAGTTTTAACAGCTTTTTCGCTCTCAGTTCTTGGAACAAGTGAAATGAATATATTAGAACTAAACATTCCGACTTCCCTTCTTCAGTTCTTTATATGGAAACAATACTGAGAAGGAATTACAGCTTGGTTTGGGCTTGATGTAATCGAGCAAGGCAGTAAGGGAAATGGGAACATTTAAAGTGGTTGTAACTTATCTAATAATCGTCAGATTACTTACCATACCACATAACATGCAAGCTAAGTGGTTTTCATAAAGGTAACAACACGTTTCATTTTCATCCACAGCGGCATATCTGCTTGGTGCTCATCTTTGTTCATGACGATGTGTAAGAGTT
>JAQGAP010003239.1:0-12899 GCA_034697805.1 Orchesella bifasciata | reverse complement strand
AACCAACATCGATGTGTCGTATTTTGGGAGCTTGTGGTATGGAAACGCAATACGTCAATGTGACGTATTTTGGTAGCAATGCATTTTGAAAAGCATACGTCACTGTGGTGTAATATGGGAGCGTATGCATTTCCGTCGCCATACGACACAATGTCGTAATAAGGGGTGATAAGGTTAAAGGTCTCAATTACTAGGAATTACCACAACGGATGTCCAAACCAACATGATGAGTAATCCAAAAATATTCATTGTGGTTGTTATATTGTGGACTTAGCTTCTCTGTCTCTTCGACTTCAGGATAGAAGGTGATCTGAATATTTGGTGGTGCTGTGCTGCTAGAGGTTTTGGTGTACGACTGTGTGTTTTGGTGAGAAGAAATATATGCTCTGCCATGGAACGAAATTATTTCGTAGTAATTAATCAAAGCAATTATGTGAGTATTTAATTTTCTGCGACGTGGATGCGGTTAATGGTCAGAGATAGGACGTGGAACGAACAACAAATTGAGATATAAATAGGTATGATGTATACTTTGTACTACGTCTAATGAATACACGTTTATGCAAATGTGTCCTAAATTATGATCCTTGATACATTTATACAATAAATGCCATCAATATTCACTTTTTGTTAAATCTGCAGTTCGCAAGCTGGTTTTCTAATTTGGAATAGAAACGCGATATCAGAGTTCTTCAAGCTCATTAACAATCAATTAATTGGGTTCAATTTTAAATTTTAATGTTAACCATTTCAGTTCCCTATCGTACTGATTACCGTAATAACCCACAGACTTAAAATAAATTCCTAGGCACTATGGCTTACTGACAGGATGTTTTGCCGCATCAAAACGTCTACTGTGTCCGTAAATAAAAACTTTTAAACGATTTTTTTTGAAGCTGTGGAAACAATATTTGTAGGACTCCGTACTACTGATTCTAGATGGCCATAGGCAATGGTTTATATGGGCATGACGAGTCTGTTTAATTACCTTGGTTTAGTCAGATAGATTATGCAATGATGACATAATGACGCACGATGTCTGGCAATTTAGTTCTGAATGGGCTGACAAATAGCAAAAATACAAGTGGGGACAGTGTTACTCGTAATTTTTTAAAATGCTCTCAATCATTGTCCCATACTTACAACTTTGTAATTTTTTTCTAATGTAATCGATTTAAGATTCAAAACTATGACTAATTCCAAATAAAAATGGATTTCCAAATTGGTATTTCAAGAAAATTTTGGCATTAAATTCAAGATGCGTTTAAAATTCAGTTTAACCGTCTGTCAAACAAATACCCTTCAAAGTATACGTAATAACTTATTATTAGTACGCCATGCAACTCGCACTTGTTTATTACGCATGATGTAGTATCTTTCTTATAGATGACCATTCCCTTTATTTTTCCAACATTCGATCCTCTTCCCACTCCCCATCGCAGGTCTAGGTTTAAAAGTTCTACTCCGCTTTCACCAGAAACTATGGTATACATATGCGCTATTATCAGTCATAATGCGAAAGAGTTTAAAATATAGGAATCTCCACTTTTGCTGAGGGTTATGTTGAATAACGATTAGTTATTGTTGATCGTTGCCAAAAATAATGCGGGTATTCAATACATAGATTACATGTTGAAGATTTACCTACCCGAAGCGAAAATGCAACCAATTAAGAATTTAAAAAAAGGTGCAAAAAAATTCCAGAATGCTATGCAAAACATACATTGTAGCATAATTTAAATCCCAATTTAAGCACATTGCCTGAAAATGAAAAAGAATTACTGTTATAATAACATTTGTGGACGTTTAGTTATTGCTTACTTTTTCTATTATTACATATATCTGTCATTTCATTTTAAACTAAAAATATTTACTCACGAAATAAACTCAATGTAATGGTGCTCAAAGTGAGCGTCATATGGCTTCAATCGAGTCCGGCATTCATCAAATTCGTTTTAGGCTTTACTAAAACCTGTGTGGAATATTTGTCCCTCGTGACAATACCCCTTTCTTTAGAGGTATTGTATCATCATCTCCACCATCTCCTGAAATCTGCAACAGATTCAAAATTATAGTGTAGGTCATTAATTATTTACCAATAGTTGTTTAAGAACTCAATTATTTAAAATTACCAGTGTGGACATCCAAACAAAAATGATGAGTGGTCCAAGAATATTCATTGCGGTTGCTATGATGTTGGCTTGGCTTCTCTGTCTCTTCGATTTCAGGATAGAAAATGATATGAATATTTACTTGTACCACTTGAGTTGCTGATATGACAATGTGTAGTTTCTTTGTGGAAAATAATTACTGTCTCATGTCACGTCATGCAATTTATTTCTTAGTAATTAATTACAGCAATTAAACGAACATTCAATGGTTCCGTGACGTGGATGGGTTAATGGGTTATAGAAAAGGCAAAGAACTGAGGTGGAACAAACATTTGAAACATAGGTGCAATTTTCAATTGATGCATTTTTAATTGTGTATTGCTTCAACCTTGACTCCCTTTAATAATAATCCACAAATGTAAATCTTGGCATATACTACTCATAAAAATTTGAAAGTTACATCAAATAGGCATACAACCGAGCTTAAATTTCATACACTTTGAATTGCAAATGCCAATTAATTATGTGATGACAACTAATGCTAATAACTTCAGAAGTAAATCATGTGTTCATTTCATTTTAAAAAATGCAGTTAGCTTTTCACACATTTAGGGACATGCATTCGTCGTGAATAAAAGGTGTTTGGTTTTCTGGTACTTCCAGAAGTAGAATGCTTTCTCCATTTTCACGTACAGCCGTACTATACATATTCATGTTATTATGAGTCATGATGCAAGACACTTTAAATTACAAGACATGTACTACATTTTATGTAGAATCTCCATTTTCGCCTCGGATTTTATTCTGTTGGATAACGAATCTGTATTACAGATTTCTATCATAAAAAGTTATTGTATTGTCGTGATTCTTCACACACGCAGTCACGATGGTATGCGTATCGTGATGGTACGATTTTAAACAATTCTTTGTTGACAAACATGTTGTATTTAGTCATAGGTATTTACTTTTTTAAATGAGATGTCCCTATATTTCCGTCATCTAATTGGTCAGCAATAACTTTTTTCTTTCATCATCCTGTTCATGCACGTACACAATAATCCGTCTATTAAAAAATAGTTTGTATGTTAATAGGTTTTCCCAGCCCGAAGCAAAAATGCATAATATGGTGTACGATATTACCATTTTATGGTTGATATAGGATGTTTGTGCTTAATTACTATGGAAGCACAAAAATTTCATGGCTAAAAATAATGTTTTAATAGAGTTTGATTGATATTTGGTTATTTTCATTAATATATTCCCAGCCACCGTGATTTTACTCCTTTGATTGGATAATCGTGAATATCATCGTCCGCACCATCTGCTAAAATCTGCAACAGATTAGAAATGTAGTCCTTGTTTGCTAATATTTGTTGAAACAAATATTAAAATAAGCAATTATGAGAAATTACCACAGTGGAGATCCAAACAAAAATGATGAGTAGTCCGAAAATATTCATTGTGGTACTGGTACCGATTGTGCTTCTCTTGTACACGTAAGGATACACGATGGTTGGAATATTTAATGGTGCTACTTGAGTTGCGATGTAAGTATGTATTTCAGTGGGGGAAAACAAATGTTGTGACACGTCATGCAATTTATTTCTTAGTACTTATTAATTAATCACAGCCATTAAATTAGCATTAATGTTTTGTGACGTGAATACCAATTCACAATCTTCCAAAATTATTATCTTTGTGCCTTTAAACATATTATAACCAGTTCCGTTATTCATTTTCAAAATTTCTCAATTTTAAATAGATTCATATCGGTAAACAGCTACCCTTTACTTGCCATTTAAGTTTTTTCTTGGGGGTGGTGGCTGACCCTCCCTCCGTGCCATTCTCTTCAATATGCACTCCTTTGAATCCTCCCCCTCTCGAGTTGCCATAACCTGTATCTGCATATTATTCGAAACATAAAGTATTAGTTTGTTTAAAATTTATTGAATTTTGACTGTAAAACTACATTACTAAAAATTACCGTGGCCGCTATCAAAAGAATGTTTAAAAGTGCGAAAATGTTCATTGAGCTTCGGGTATTTCTGTATTCACTCCAATCTAGGTTGAGTTCTAATTGAGTTGCTGAACTAATGTGATTTAAATGATGATCGCTGAAAATAGCTAGTAATGTATTCCGACCAACTGCGCATTTAGTTTATGAATAGCACGAAAATCAAATAGCTCATGGTGTTTTGACGTCAATGGGTTTGATTGTCCATTACAGCAGATAAAGATGCAGACAAATCGATTTTTATGGCTGCATCAGGCTGCATACTTCCACATAAAACAAACGAAATTGGATTTTCCTAACTGATACTACATGAAAGCATGTCATCAAAATCCTAAAGCATTTTGAATACAACTCGTGCGATACAATTTCTACGCAAGCCTTCCTAAGTTACTTTCGTAGCGTCGAGATCATTGTTTATCGTCTTGGAGTTTGAGAACACGAATATGATTATGCTATTCAATATGATTCAGTAAATCACAATAATATGCTTTTGCATGGCGCCTGCATCAACTTATTCATCCAATTTTAAGGAATTGGATGCGTGTTATCATCAAAATCATGCATATTCATATTACAGATTAAACTACAATTAAAACTAGCAAAATTATTAGGTACCAAGCCTCAATTTTACGATATGATACTCACATCACTACAATTATAATATCACAATCATAAAACACATGCTACACGTTTTTGCTACACGTGTTAGTTTAACCAAGTTGAATATAATTGGAAAAAAAAACTTTCTGCAGCTTTCTCACGGTGCACTGCAAAAACCCTGGAGCATGCCAATAGTTACATGATATTATTTACTTTAAAGTCAGACAGAGGTTTTTAATACTCAAAACGCATGTCTTTTGGCTTTCTTCGGCATAAAAGTTAATAATCCGAGACACGTGCATAACTGTAATTTATACAGGATGTATTTTTGAGTTTTAATTAGAAGAAAAGTTACCGAATAGCAAAGGCAAATTCATTTACCTTCAATTAAGTCAAGATCAGTTCATGGACTGTATTATTGACTGGAACAAAATCTGGTTGTAAAGAACAAGTAGCATTTTGATAGTTACCATTCAATCTTTGTTTGTCATTGAAATTGGTTGTCTGAAATCATGTCTACCTTGGAGGATATTTAAGTTAGGGTTGGTAAAGGTGAAGCGCTCGGTGTTCATTGGTTTCTCCTAGCCCTTGCATCTTTTTTGCTTATCATTCAGCTCATTCAAAAGAAGAAACCAAAGGGCGAAGTTCAAGAGAAACCAAGCAAAAGGATTCCCGGACCTGGGCAGTACTTTTTGGGAGAATATGCCAACATATTTGCCCTATGAACCCCCAAAAGTAAGCAATTATTATAATCTTAAAGTAATTTTATTAAAAAACCTCAAGTCAATTGACTGTTGGTACATTTTTCTTTTCAGCTTTTGTGAATGGCTCCTTTTGGAAAGAAGGTCTCATCGTCTCCTCCGGAGAAAAGTGGAAATCCCGACGAAAACTGTTGACTAAACACATGTATGTATAAATACAATACACTTCTCAGTTTCATTATGTTTAACCGGGAAAGCGACCTTCTTTCCACCCTCCAAGATTACTACCAAGATGGAAAGGTGAAGCCATTGGAACACGAAATAATGAAGTTTTTACTCAACGTGATTGCGGAAGCTGCTGTAGGGCTTCGTGCAGATGAGATGGATAAATTAGTCCGGAGAGAAGTTCATGTCAGCTTCATTGAACTTATTGAAAAGTACGAAAAATATATAACCAATTAACTGTTTTCTAGTTTAACAGTTTTAAATTGGGAAAACATTATAATACTTTCTTCCCAATTACAATTTAGAGCGAAAGAACTGATGTGCAAAAGGACACTGAATCCCTTGCTTCTGTTTGAACCCATTTGGCGACTCCACCCCATGTCAAAATTGAGTGATGAGGTGACCTCCGTCGGGAGAAAAGTCCTTGCCGAAATGTACAAGAAAGTTGAAGATAAAAAGGGGATGCAGCACGTACTCCCACAAGCTGGTGTGGATTTCGATGGTGTTTTAGAAGAAGAACTTACAATGATGATCAGCCGTAAGAATAAATTCCAATCATTAGTAATTTGTGCAAGTTGCAATGTAATGTGAATGATTAATTGTATTTTAAAAGGGATATGAAACTACAGCAAGTTTCATCCATTTCCTACTCTTTTTCCTTGCTTTACATCCTCATCACCAAGAGCTTTGTCGGCAAGAGGTGGATGCTGTGTTTGACGACGGAGATTTTTGTGATTCCCAAACCCACATTTACTACAGCGCACTTAGCCAACTGAAGCATCTAGAGATGTGCGTGTCTTTTGATGAGAAAAATTGAGGCTGAGCTCGATCTCGGTAAGAATTTCCGGTAAGGCTCGGTAAGAATTTCCCATTTCTAATTACCCTTAATTTTCATTCACTGACTCAAATTATTTTAAATTTCTCATTTCTAGAGGAAGATCTCATCCTCCCAGCAAATACGAACGTTGCAGTTTTCCTCCCAGGAATTCACAAAAACCCCAAACTTTATCCAAAACCTGAGGAATTCATTCCAGAGAGGTTTTCTCATGAGGAGAGTATAGAGGAATGCATCGATTACAAATTTGCAAAGATGGAGATGATGTCTGTGACTGCAAAAATTATTCGCCATTTGCATACCTCAACAACGAGTAAATTGGAGGATGTAGTGCTACTTCCGCATATTACGCTGACGCAGAGAAGCCCATGCTGTTTTTGCTTACGAAACGCAAAGTATAATGTCGACCTAAATGATTGAGTTTCAATTTACGACATTCCTGCTGAACATGTTACGTCGATTTGGACTGAGAATAAACGATTTTTCTTTGCGGATTTACATGCACATTTTTCGTAACGTTTTTGAACAATGGAAATAAACAAAGAATAAGTCAATCGTCATCGTTGATTCAACGCACGCCCTTTAAAATTATGGCCATCTAAAAGGAAGCTTAAATTGAGCTTCTAAATCAATGGCATTCTCATTCTTACACTTCGTGTTCGTTTGGCCATTTCAGGAAAAGTTTTGTTGCACTTTTAGCCAAACTGATAAGCGGGTTAGATATTCTTGGATTTATTTGCAAATTAACAGTTAATATGAGTCGAACGCACAAAATTGGGGAGAGTGAGCCTCCCAGTGTTCCAAAAGCTCCAGATAATGGTCCCCCAAGGACGATTAAGATTGAAACCTTAATCCAGATGGAGAAAGAAGGGCACCAGCTAAAGATGGAGAACAGCGCTCTCAAGAAAAAGTTGGAAGAGGTAGAATCAGCTTTCAAGGGGAAGGATATGGAAACCCGAGAGTTGGAGAAAGATTTGGAGACCGAAAGGGGTGAAAATGTGAAACTAAAGAGGGAAATTGAAGAGGAGAAGGAAAAACTGAGTGAAATGACGAAGAAGTTTGAGGGGAAGAGTGTCGAGTTGGAATCTTCTGAAGGGGAGCTCCTTAAACTGAAGAAAGAATTGGATGAGAAGGAAGCTCTGCTGGAGAACGCGGCGAAGGAAAAGTCTCAGTTGGAATCATCTAAACAGAAGCTCATAAAACTGAAGAAAGAGTTGGAGGAGAAGGAGGCTCTACTGGATAACATGGAGTCTGAATTAGAAACGTCGCTGGAACCCTATCGGAAGGAAATCAAGGTGCTGGAGTCAAAGGTGAAGGAATTGGAGCTAGTTATCCAAAATTGTGTAGACTTATCCCAGAAAACCACAAATCAGATATTATTGATTGCAAATGGAACTGGAGTTTCTCCCTCCTTACCAGCTGGACCGAAAATTAAGCAGCCCCGACGCCAACCCAAGGCAGAAACATCAACATCGGATAAGTTACGCATGCGGGTTCTCGCAATCGGTAAAAATAAAATGGAAAAGGGGCCAGGTCCAAGCACCACCACTAGAAAAAGGTCACGACCACCTCAGAGCTCCGTAGCAGAAGCAGCCGGGTAAGTTGACACTTAATAAAGTCTTATCACTGTAATTATTATAGTCTCCTCCAGAACATTAAATTATCCAAATTTTTATTGTTTAATAGAAGCAGCAACCCCAAACTTGGCTCCCAGACCGGAGGAACTAAGAAAAGGCGCATTGCCCGGGCTAAAAGCGACCCTCCACCAACATGAATCCCCCATCCCCTGTAATATGAATTTATGACCCAAAATAGTTAAGTTTTGATGATAAGAACTCCTTGTTAAATTATTACGATGAAATACGAATAAAAAATGTATGAAAAATGAATAGTATAACGATTGGCAGAGCTTTGGCATTTTTTGTAACGTTTTTTGCCAAAGGAAACTTGGAACAGCATTGATTTTAGCACTAAAACTGCTCCATTCAAAATCAGCATGACTTTTCATCAGCCGAATGAGTTGTGTTGTCTCGATCTCAAGTTCAGGTCTCATGCGTCGGGTTCTTCAGTTATCGACTGGTTGTGTGGTTGTCAATTGTTGATAAGAGACATTTTGACTTGAATTCACAATTGTTTCCATTTCCATAAGTTTTCTTGGGATTCCCTTCTTGTGACGAGCTGATAAGTGAGCTGGGTGGCTGGTTTAATTGGGAGTTAAAATATTAAAATGAGTGGCTCACACAACAATGGGAGGAAAAGTGAACCTCAGCCTGGACCCTCTTCAAGATGCCCTAGAAGAAGACCTCAAAGTCCCTCTGGAGAAAGTGTGATTATTGACTTTGTCGAAGGTCCTTGTGCGAGTGCAGCTGCTCCTCCGATACCCACCCCAAACTTGACTGGGAGAACTGAATTGCCTTGGAAGAAAAGATCAGAGCTGTTGAAGGAGGCGAAGGAAAATATTGAGAGGATGGAAGTGGAAGCCGAAAAGTTGAAGTCGGAGAATAACTTTCTCCGCCAACGGGTGGTGGAGGTGGAGTCAGCTTTTGAGGAGAAGGCCAGGCAGGTGGAGGAGCTGGAGAAGGATTTGGGAGCTCGGAAGCTTGAAACTTTGAAGCTGGTGAAGGAGATGGAGGATGAGAAGGAAAAGCGGAGTGAAATGGCGAAGAACCTGGAGGAGAGGAATGCCCAATTGGAGTTATCTCGGGAGGAAAATCAGCGTCTTTCTTCCGTCCAGATCCAAGCATCCGAAGAGCTCACGGTACTGAGAAATGAACTGGATAGGAAGATCCTCGAGCTGGAGAACGTGGAGGAAATGAGAAACACCCTTAAAGCCCTTGAAAATGATAGAAAGGATCTTCAGGAGGACTTGGTGAAGAAAGAGGCTCTGCTGAAGAATTTGGAGTCGGCGGTGGACGTAGAACCCTACCAGAAAGAGATTGAAAGGCTGGAGGCAAAGGTTAAGGAACAGGACCAGGTTATCAAAAATTGTGTTGAATTATCCCAGGAGAACACGAATCAAATGTTATTGATATCAACTGGCACCGATGTTGGATTGGCTCCGTCTTCCTCACCTACTGCACAAGAAGAAATCATTGACACCCAACCCATGACCTCCCCAACTCTAATAAATGCATCTTCCGAAGACACAAATCCTGCCCTCCTCCCCACCAATAATGGGAGTGTTAAGAACGACGCCAGAAGGAGCCAAAGAGTCCTGAAAAGACCGACCCCGTGTGCGAAGTCACCCTCTTCAGTTGCTGATAAGTTAAGTTCTCGGACTAACTCAAACTGTACAAATGTCACGGGCGAATGGCCAGCCACGAGCAGCTCTCATGGAAGAATCACCAGCTCAGCTGCCTCCTCCTCTTCAACTGGTGAAAAAGCTCAGAGCCCAAGTTCCATGTCAGCAGCGTAAGTTGTCACACTTAAGAAAGCCCTAGTACTATAATTCACTGATTTTCCTTCAGAGCATTAAATTATCCTAATTTTTATTGTTTAACAGAAGCCGCAACCGCAACTCCAAACTTGAGAAGAGACTCAATGCCCAGGCTAGAAGTACACCAATTCCCCATTCTGAAGGAAAGGTCACCTGCCCCTCATGTTCCAAAAAGTTCTCAAGTCGCTGGCGGCTCAATTCACATAAAATAAGGAAACATACTGAGCACAAACGTGTCTGTGACGTATGCAATCTTAGCTTTGGATACCTGTATGAATTGAATAACCACCTGAAGACGAAGAGCTGTCAGGAACGTAGAGGAAGGATGTCAGAAGCAGCGCTCTGTGAAACGTGTGGATTGCCATATCTCGACAAGAAAGAGCATGAGGCTACTTGTGCAGAATTTATGAGAAGTGGGGTTGGTGGGGACGAGGAGGAAAATGTTGAGATCGAAGTGGATTCGCCACCGCCAGAAATTGACCTGATGGTCCCGCCTCCACCCTGTTCTGGAGTGACTGAGCCGACTAACTGATTAATTGTGGAATGATACTTTCGAACCTTATTTGATGTTTTATTCAATTATTTATGATCATGTGAACAATATTTAACTTTGAAGCTAGATGGGGGAGAAGTGAGAAAATTAAATATCGTGGATGGATTTTCTTGTTATTGGAAATTAAAGTAGAAATATTTTATTTATATTCATTTTGTGAGACTACTAAGCAAGCATAAGCTGTTTCATATTTTTATGCACCTCAACCTCCTTGTTTTTTACCAAGTATGTATGCATTTTTCATGTGAAAGCACTATTTTTATACAGGTGCTGCGTTAGGTATCTACAAAATGAGGGCTCACATAAGACATAACCAATGCGGTATTGATGGACAGCAGGACAAATACGTACACTTGGTTATGACCTAGAAATTGTACCCTTTCCTTTCTATATAACATTTAACATTGTTTAGAATTTTGTATGCAGAAAAATAATGCGTACGGTTTATGTTTAGAGTACTCGCATCCTTTATATGGAAAAACTATAACTAGCCATGCTCATTCAGGTGAAGGAATCCGAGAAGAAATACACATTTCAGCTTCCCTAAAAAGTTAAGTCTTGCTTTGAACATTTGAATTTCATTATTTAATTGCTCGAATCTTCAGTGTCAATATGAAGCCGACGAAGGATGATCAAGATAAGATACAGATCCAACCTCCAATATTTCTCCCTTGCTCCAGAAATTGTACAATTCAAAATCTACGCATTTGCTTCCTTTTCTTCACTGCGGTGCGTATTTTGATCTTATCTCCGTCCGAAATGATGAAGGCAATGACCACTGGGACCAGTTCACTAAGCCGACCCTCCTCAACCAAATCCGACCTGTTTCCCCCCGCGGTTCCCTTCCATCACATCAAACCATTCTTATCGTGAGCACGAAATGTATCACACCATCGTCCTCGGCACAATCCTCAAAATCCAGAAGAGCCTCCGGAACACGGGCTTCTTAGAAGCTGGAGCCCTAGACGGTCACTTCCTCAGTCACAATCTCGATCTTGAGTTCGTTTTCGGTGGAGCGAACTTCTCGTAGAACCCTCGCCGAGCAAGGTGGCCGAACTCCGAAGAGGAAATGGAAAAATGTGTGGGCGGCAGATGTTTGTCTCACAGAAAAGCCCTACCAAAAGGTACCCTTCATGACCAAGAAGAACCAGACTAAATATTCATATTTGCGAGGAAACGGGAAGTTGGCAGTGAATCCGCAGTATGAGAAAGGGGATAACAGAAGCAATTACGAGTTGGAAGGCGAAGTGGAGTGCTATTCTCTGTATAGTTTGCTCAAAGCTATTGATAACGGGCCGGAAGTGGTGGACCTTCTGGTGTTGGATAGTGAGGGCAGAGAGTACAAAGTTTTGGAGGCATATCCTTTCCACCTGCTTCCAATCAAGGTGATTTTATATTATCTCAAATTATAATTGCAACTATATCTTCAACGCCGAAGATAACAACCTTTTCACCCGTGTTTTAGGTGGTCGCTCTAGAACACCGGCTTACTCCAAATGGTAGAACTCATGACCGGAAAGGACTACGAGGTGGAGTACCAAAGTGTCTCCGATCTCGTCTTCATTTTGAAGTCGGAAAAGGTTGATTATGCCAAGCTATAAACTTAAATATAAAATAAAGACTATATTGTCAATAATTCCAGCAAAAATAATCAATAAAAATGCCAGTTTTTGTTTGAAATAAAAAGCACTTTTTTCGTTTGATTCTGATTGTGAATTTGCATAGATATTTGAAGCATTTTCAACAACGCTACCCAACAACGTGGAATGATCCGAACAAAGAAACAACATTGAAAGCCAGTTTTGAGTGCGCTTTTCAAATTTTGCAGGTTTTTACATTCTTCAAGCAAATGCATGAGTTTTCCGAGGCACTGGCTCTGCACGTGCATTTTCTGATCTTGTCTTTGGTGTCCGCTTTCGATCTTTTTTTTGGTTGTTGGCTCACGGTCTTTCGATAAAACTAGATAATTGTTGAAGCTGTGAAAAATTTAGTTAATTCGAAGAACAAGCAACGATGAGCTCATCTTCCACCGGTGACTCTGCATCCCGATCTCATCCAGTGATTAATTTGGATAAGGAAGACGTCAATGACGTCAATGACAACAAGGAAAAGGCTCCGGATCCAGTTGATTTGGAAAAGGGGTGGACGTCCCTCGTTAAAGTACGGGATGATGCTCATCAGCGGACGGTGGCACTAGAGAAGAAGTTGAAAGCAGACTATGAACAACTTCTGAAGGAGAAGGAGGCAGCCTTCCAAAAGAAGACCAAGGCGGCTCAGGAGGAGTTGGAGAGGAAAAACCGAGAACTTCATGACCTCAACGTTGAGCTGAAGGAGAAGTCGGCGTTGCTGACAAAACTTGAAATGAAATTTGAAGATTTGAAAGAGAAGGCGGAGAAGACTTTCCGTGTCAGCAAAGATCTTGCC
>JAQGAP010003238.1:0-12900 GCA_034697805.1 Orchesella bifasciata | reverse complement strand
TATATCGATGCAATAATGGGATATATGATACCATCTTACATTACAATTTATAAGCATGCGACAGGCAAACTTTTCAAGCCCGACACATTATTCAGCATTACAGCCAGCCTGGATCAATGGTCAGAATCATGACCAAATATGGGGCTACATGAGACAGGAATGGTAAATGTAGTTTAACAAAGTCAATTTATTAATATGCTTTTTATTGTAGACTCAAAGCAGTTCATTCATTCTATTTGTAACTGAATTGAAAATTGGATTGTAAACTTAATACATTTACACAGCATCATATTACTTCATAACAGCACAAACTTCAGCAATCTGTAGTAGCTTTAAATCTCAAGGCTGAACTTCGAAATACGGCGAAACTTCACACAGCTCCGTAATCCAATCTTGGACCGCTTCTCTGTTTCCATCCATAATGACATCGAGCACATTCTTCATTTCAAGTCTTCCAGAACTGGAACTACATGAGACCATCTTGTTTTTATTGACAAGAACGTACCTGTTTAAAAAGCGAATAGAAGGGACAATGAACACGAGATTCAGAATAATTGCATAATGATAACAACAGTAGGTTACATACATTTTGAGAGTCGAAATGATTGTCCTTCTCATAGTATACATGAGTTCCAATCCATCCAGCAATCGAACTAAGGAATATAAGTCCAGCATAATCTCAACGTTCCGAAAGGACTGATGGCCAAGGTCACGTGCCGTCTCAGTTCCAGAATTCATCTGCTTCAGCACAGCATCAGCAGCGTCCTTCAACAAATCGTTGATTTGGTAGTAATGGGCCAATTTCACTAATCCAGCAGCCACCTCAAAATCCCACTGATGCTTTGTTCTTTCATCGTCATAAATAAACTCCAGCAATGCTTCCAACGTCTTCCCAGTAAACTTGACGCCATTTTCTGTCATTAGCTCTGGAGGCAGCTCAATTCTTCCTGGCTTCACTTCCTCACCGTTCCAAGTCTCAAAGCTGAACTTACTTTCAAAATATGGACTCCGTGCTGGAAAAAGGAGCAAAACCATTTCACTAAACATACCATAAAGTTTATGGTATAAACACTAATAAATTGAATGGCACATCCCATTTTTTTCTTACCTATAAGAACAGTCCGATGACAACGATACTCCTCACCATCTGGAGACACGATTGTGAAGTCCGCACCGGCCACATTCCTATCGGAGGTCAATGGGAGTTTTATTCCTAGCCGTTCCTTCCAAATGTTTTGCTTGATGTCAAGGATAGAGATGCGAGGACGTCGGAGACGTGGTTTCTGGTCTTCCTTTTGCTGAAACATAATAGGCGATGGTTTGTTAGTTGTCCATAATGAATAAAAATATCTTAGCATATCTTCATACCGTTTCGTCCAACAACAACTCAAAATCTCGAAGGCGAACATCGGCGTAGTAAACCAGGTTGTAAGGATGTGGTCCAACGTCTGAAACCTTGGGATCCGTGGTCGTAGTTTTAAATGTGTAGCCAGGTTTAACTGAAATACATTGTATAAATTATTAACGTTAAAGGGCAACGCGTTTAAAAAATGAGAGAGACTGTCAATTTTAAAAACCCTTGCGATTCAACATACACTCAAGATCCAAGGTTTTGGCCCCCGACTCACATTCCATTTTCAGGGTGACGATGACCGACTGAAAATCCCAGGTATTGATTCGATACCGTCGGTGCACAAGGGAAGCCAGATGAGGGTAGCGCTCCTTATAATTGACATCCGAAAACCTTCCGTCCACATCTACTCCATGTAAATGATTTGTCATTGGCAGACAGGTGGAACAGTCACAGGTGCTTAAGAGGATAACCGCCTTTTGACCCATTGGATTTTCCTTTTCTTCTTTATTCGCCAAGATAAGCAAATCCTTTCTACAAACAAAGAACGGTTTCAGCAAATTAAATTATATGCGCTTGACACTGACACAAGCAACATTTCAGTTAAAATGGTACTCACCCCGGAAAGCAAATGATGTCATCATCGGTATAATTCTTCAAGAGTTGAGAATGAATTCCTTTAGCTTGCCCAAGTCCGAAATCGGACTCAAATAAGAGGCATAATGGTGCCTCTTTGATGGCATCTGGCTTAAGATCGCAGACCTTCTTATTCAAGTCGACACCACACTCCTCAATCCTGAACACTGTTGACTGGAGCTGTCCAAACTTCTCCAACAATTTGCCGTGTTTTTGAGCCTCCTTCGTACTTTGAGATATGCGGTAGACGGCAGTGTGTCGACGCCCATGGGTTATCAACTTGGAACTCATTTTTCAGCCTTTGATTTCTGATGGGCAACAATCTACAGGTCTTTAAGTTTTCAGATACTACGATGGATCAATTCCGGTAGGAATGATCGAAAACTTGCAAGCACAATGCAAATGCTTCTACAAACTAATGTTCCCCAACTTGGGAATGAAAATGACAGTGGAAATGTTCCCAAAATATGAAAATAAGTTCCCACAAACAACAAGAGATTATAATTTCCAACTGAGTTTATTGCAATACTTGCAGAAAACTAACTGTCAGTGAAATCTTATTCTACTTTGTCGAGCTCTACTCAAGTCGCGAAGCAAACCGACAATGAATGCCCAATACAACTTTGGGCTTCCTTTTATACTGCTTCGAACAAAGGAACATTTAAATTAACTAATTACCATAAGTCAAAGTTCATAGAAAATATGTAAATCTTACGAGCTAACAAAGGATGATCACGTTAAAGTCACACATTGATCACGTGATCGTTATCTTATCTCTAGCTTATCAGTCCCGTAAATGACAAAAATAGTGTAAAAGTTGAAACAAAAGAAATCATGAACTAGATTTTCCTTACAAACTACACTTAAACTCATTTACATATGCATAACGTTGACCAAACGTTTCTGAACAAAGAGAAAACATGGTCAAATGGATAATTTTAACTAAACTAAGATACTGCAGGAACAACGACCCTTGGAACGAATTAAATGATATTTTTCATGACTGCACTTGCCCAAGCCTTCGACGAAACAAAGACGACGAGGTTCGTGCTTGAATTGTTGAACTCTGTTTTAAAAACGGTTTTTAAAAAACCGTTGAATACACATCGAGTGAACTAGATGTACAAATGAAATGCGACAATAAAAAGAGAAATAATCAAATAAGGGGCAATGCGAGACACATCGGCAGGACTGGTAAATCTAGTTCCACCAAATTAATTAATATGCTTTTTATGTATACTCAAACCCGTTATTCTTACTATTTTGTAAATTGAGTTGAAAATTGGGTTCTAAACTTATAATATACCTATAACCTAAACTACGTGTGGCCCTTTTGTTTTTAATTACATGAACGTACACGAACGAGATACTCAGCACAAGTTTAGAGAGCGTATCATTTTCATCATTGAATTAACTTTCTGTAATAAAATGAACCTGTTCATGCTTGTTCGGTTTGCTTATCCTTAACATGCGTTTGAACGTTTGAAGTTGCGCAAAACAAATTGTTTTCAGATTCAGACCAAACATGATGCTTGCTTATCTTGCTATGCATGTCATGTAGACATGAATACGAATTAAAACAGATTTTGTAAAACTTAAAAACATGGTTACGTTAACTCTAACCTCCAACTGCAATTTATTACTCTTAAGATATATGTTACAATACAATACAATATGTTACTTCTACAAACAGTGATTACCAAAACTCACGCATATTACTGGATTATGGAAACTTTCTATTCTCCAATAACTTCAGAGTTGCCCTCCTCTGCATCCACATTCGAGTCAACTCCACTTTCTCCATAAGTAAGCTAATCTTTTCCACCCAGTCTACCATCGCTGCTTTGTCCTCCCCTCCTTTCATTGCGATCTTACTTCCGTCTTTAATTTTGGTTCCGTCAGATTCCTCGCCAGCTTTACCCAACTTCTTTTTATTTTTGGCTACCCACCTACCAAAAACATTCCCTTATCATTTTATTTACAATAGATACATTAAATCGTAACCATACAATTGGTCATAGATCTTACTCTTTCAAAGTCAGTCCGACTTCCGTTTTCATCCTGTCCATTAGCTCCACACTGTCCAAGAGGTGTGCAAAGCAGTACAATTCATAAAGGATCCCAACGTCCCGAAGACTACCAGGTTGAAATCGTAAACTGTCCATCAAGCTCAAGCAGGTTTCGACCCAACGATCCAAATCCGATGCTGTCGCCATTCTGCGTTGCATACACCAGGACTTCGGGTTGAGTCTTTGCAGAACAATCGTAGTCGCCTCTCGAAGCAAATCAGGAATTTGGTAGAAATGCGCCAATTTCACGAGTCCGGCAGCCAGCTCAAAGCTCCAATCAAATTGTACTGGCTCCTCAGAGTACAAGAAGTTTAGTAATGCTTCCACACTTTCCCCAGTAAACCGAGGACCATCTTCTGTCATAATCTCGTGGGGGAGCTCAACCCTCTCAGGTTTCCGTTCCTCGTCGTCGTCGGTTCGGCTCTCGAAACTAAACTTGCTTTCGAAATATTTACTCCGAGCTGGAAGAAAAGACAAAACAATCCAGAATCCACCTAATAACCAAACATTCTAAACTACGATTTCTATTGCCTACTCTTACCTTTCAAAACAGCTTGATGGCAGGGATGCTCCACACCGTCCGGGGAAATGATCACAAAGTCAGTTGGCACGCTTTCATCTTCTAAGGGTGGTTTCAGTCCATGCTTCTTCCTAGCTTGTTTAATCTCTAGGATAGAAATAGAAGGACGCAGCTCTCTGGAGTTCCACTTCGTTATCCCATCATCTCCACCCTCCCGCATGAACTCCAAACTTTTGAGGCTGACCTCCGCATAGAAGACCACGTTGTACCGATGCGGAGCAATATCCGAAAATTGTGGGTCCTTCATGCCGGAGCTGAATGCGTGGGCAGGTTTAACTGAAATAAAATAATGACAGTAGAGATAACAAATGAAGCCTAATTAGAATATATTTAAATTAAAGGATTGAACAAACTCATACACTCAAGATCCTCAAATGTTTTGGTCACGTCCCCATTTTCCAGCTTCAAGGTTATCACTGCCGGTTGCAATTCCCAATTTACGACTTTAGACCACTCGTGCAACTGACGAGGCCAACGACTTTCATCAAATGGGGGTGGAGGTAGTTGGCAGTCGTTGCAAATGCAGGTATTGAGGAGGATCACTGCCATCCGATCCGAACCACTTGGATGACCTTTACCTTCTCGTTTATTTGCAAAGAGAAGCATATCCGACCTGATACGAATGACGAATACCAAATCGAAGCTATTTAAATCACTTTTCAAAATTAACCCAACCCCTCAACACCCGCTGATAAGCAACTCACCCTGGAAAGCAAAAGTTGTTTGGAATATCTCTGAAGCTGGTTTGATCCCCATGATCCTTAGCACGAGCCAATGGTCTTCCTTCCGGTCCAGTAAAAACGAGGCACAGCTCCGCTTCTTGGATGGCATCCGGGGTCAAGTCACATACCATCTTTTTCAAGTCGACGCCACACTCTTCAATCTTGGCTACTGTTGACCTGAGTAACCCAAACTTGCCCATCAGTTGACCCCGTCGTTGAGCCGCCAGGGAATCACCGCAGAGATTGTAGACACTCGGGAATGTGTTCCCGTCTTTCATCAGTTGACAAATCATTCTTAAACTAATCAGTCGAACAGTAACTAATAATTTGATAACACTATTTAACAAAGAAACGCACTTAAATCGATAACCGATCGCACGTGAAAATCAACAACAAAACTTTTCTCGATTTCCGAGATGAGAAAAATGATCAACAAAAATGCACCGTGCTTTTACGTTGCTCTTGTGCTTCTGTTTTCTCAGTTTAAAACCCGCCGCGAAGTCATAGAGCAAACAAACCTTTGTTCTGCTGGCTTGAGTAGCTAGCTATGCATTTTGCATGTAGCTTCCTATGATAATGCTTGAATATGCTGCACAATTATGAAATCGGTTTGGTGATAATGAGAAGTGATCCATTTAATATGTAACTGAACGGTTACTTTAATGTTTATTACGGTTTCTTAACAAAATGAGTTGAATTAATTCATCCTTTCACATATTACTATATTCACAGTTTGATTTAATAGAATCCAAACGAAAACTAAACTTAAATTCGCCTCTCTGTTAATCCTAAAACTTTTCTTTGAGTGTCTACCATCTATCATCTCTACATAACAGATACGTTCTAAAAAGTTGTGTTCTAAAAATAGTAAGGCTAAAACAATCCAAAATACGGTTTACACAACATGGAGTGTTCAATTCATCGATTAACTAACCTGTCTTACACTATCTAAGCTAAAGTCTGCATACCTCCTTCATCCTATTCATCGCTGACGCTTCATAGGGTGTTCATCATGACCTGGAGAACATCCAGTTGATCTCCATCACCGTCCGGCTTATCGGTAGCAGCAGCAAACCTATCAATAAAACGGGTTGTAATTAGTCAATGATTTCATACAAAAACTTTTCACGCTATTCGATATAACATTTTCATAGCTAAAATAAAGCAATTACCACTTCAAAGTTGTTGCAATTTCGGTGTTCACACGGTACATCAGCTCTATCCCATCAAGGAGTTGGACGAAGGCGTAGAGATCCAAAAGCATCGCAGGCCGGCCGACAATTGGGTCACTTTTTTGGCGTAACTGCTTCAGCCCGTTAACAACATCTTTGGCAGCTTTTGGAAACAAGTCGTTGATTTGGTAGTAGTGCGCCAACTTCATCAATCCAGCGGCTACCTCCAATTCCCATCGATATTCCGTGTTTTCCTCGTCATAAATAAACTCCAGCAATGCTTCCACCGTCTTCCCAGTAAACTTAACACCATCCTCTGTCATGATCGCTTGGGGCAACTCAGTTCTTGCTGGCTTCACATCCTCGTCTGTTTGGCTTTCAAAACTGAACAGGCTCTCGAAATATGGACTTCGAGCTGAAAAGAAAGACAATAAGAAATAAATTTTGACATTTTTTCAGCTTAAAAATTTAGTCTCGCTTTTTACTTCTTACCTTTAAGAACAGCTTGGTGACAGCGATGTTCTTTTCCATCTGGGGACACGATAACGAAATCAGAAGGCATGTTTTCCTCCTTGGAATCATCAGCGCCCGAGGGTAGTTTAATCCCTAGCCTCACAAGGTTCGGTTTAACTTTCTCGATGTTTAGAATTGAAATGGTGGGGCGTTTTGTCCTTGGTGCGTTTATCCTCGTAACTTCTTCCTTCTGAAGCCCCGGCTCTCCTGGCTTTTTTACCGTATCATCAAGATCGAGCAGGAACTCCAAGTCCTTCAAGTTAACTTGCGCCCAAAAGACGACATTGCGACCACTCATGGTTATGTCTGAATACTTGGGATCCTCCAATTCGTAATCGAACGCGTACGCTGGTTGAACTGCAACGTATAATAATAATTCAGGGTGCTCGTTAAATGACACAGTCAACGTTGCATTTTATGGTTATTCAAATGAAGCCCCAAACTTACACTCAAGGTCAGTAAACGTCTTGGCAGCAGCTCCCATTTCCACTTTCAATGTCACTTTTGTGGGATCCCAATTTCGATCACGGATGAGGGACGAGATGCTCCAAAAGAGGGAAGACAACACTCTTTCACGCCTGGCATCTTTTCGAGGCAGACATAAATTGCAGCTACATTTGATCAACAGGATTGCAGTTTTTTTATCCCCAGTTTTTTTGTTCCCGAACATCAGTATTTCGTTGCTGAAAACAAGGTCAAATAAAAACCAGAGATAAATTATGATTAGCTGTATTTAATTTTACAGATTTAAAAACAATACTTACCCTGGGAAGTAGTGTTTGTAGTCAGCATCGTCGTCATCGTCTGAAGCCCGGAATCGCCGATGATTATGACGCGTCTCGGTTTTCAAGCTGGTTTCAAGGGACTGGGCAAAGGAGAGGCAAAGGTCCGTATCTTTGATGGCATCGGGCTTCAAATCACAGACCACCTTGTTCAAGTCGACACCACATTCCTCAATCCTTGCCACTGTTGACTTGAAGAAGGCAAAGCAGCCCATGACATCCCCTTGGCGTTGGTAATCCTTTGAACCATCACCGAAATGATAGACGATGGGGAAATCGAGACCCTCGTTTAGAAAATAGTGATCCATTGCTAGTCAGTTGAAAACCTGCGTAAGGTTCGCTGGAAATGAAAATAAGTTCCCAAAACCAAGGATTTCAAAGTTTCTGCGTTTACTAAGCAAGATTAACGAAGAGTGGAGTTCTGATTTCGTTGAAATCAAGTCGGCAAACAAACTGACACTAATACCAAATATAATTTTGGTTGCCCTTTTATACCATAAGCTTATCTGGAAACTCCATTTACGAAGCATTAGATGACAGATTTTAGATGTGGACAAAGAAAACGTTCTAATTTACGTAGGTCAAAGGTGAGAAAGTTATGCGTAACATGTAAATTCTATCAACTAACAATAGCAGGTAAGGTTGAAGGTCATCCAAGCGACCCTTATCTGATTTTCGGCTTATCGGTTCCGTAATGCAAAATTTGAAACAAGGAAAACGGTGAACAGACTTTGCATGTTAAAATTTAGGACCCGAACTGCTTTACATAAAATGAGTAACGTTGAAGTGAAAGGAACAAAAAGGTCAGAAAAATTGTAACAAGGTTTGGGTGGGAACGAATGGTGACTACCCAAGAAGAAGTAGGAAAATGTACAGAGGCCTACATATACTCAAGATGAATTAGACCCTGAACGAAAAAGCATATAACTGGAGTGCATTCTAATATTTTCCATTCGAGGAATATAGAGCTTATATCCTAGCATCCTATACTTTCTCCACCTGCGCGGATCTGTGTGTCCACCGGTTTTTTGATGAGAAGTCGCCTTCTGGTGTCAAAAGGTTTGGACAGGAGCTGGAAATTGTTGAGGTTTTTAGAATCCATTCAGCGCGTAGCTGAAAGGACACTCAAACATCAACGAGCTTTACAACGAAGGAGAAAGGCTCATGGTCTTTTTTTCAAACACACCCATTCTCCAGTGGGCAGAAGGAAATGAGGTTTACAAGAAAAGGAAGGAAGGTTGCAACTTTCATTGAACTAAAAATGAACTACACCAATAAAGATTTGCTGTTTCTAAAACAAAATGGGTGGTTTGACTAGTTCGAGTTGAAACTTTGAACATTAATTTTAGTTGATTTTAATTTTAGAAATGTGTGTAGAAGAATTAACAGTAAATTAAAATAAGAAATGCGATGAAATATTATCCTCATAGGTTTTGTTCAACTTATTTATGCCTTTTTATTTCTAACTTTCTACTGTGGAACGACTCATAAAAACGTTTACAAACAAGCGAAGTAACTAAAGAGATATATAAGGTGTAACTAAAAAAGTCAAGCTAATTAATCTATTGAATGAACACACATTATAAAGTTATACAGTTTATCAAACGAATACAAAGAGAACCAATCGAAAAGCAGAAAGTTGAACTGACGATGAAGTGAAATCTCACATCCAAGTTAAGCTGGATCTGCTCAGGAGCTGGAACTACAAATCCAAAAAATTATAATTACCGGAATCATTATCTAAAAATATACTATTAATAATGCATCAACTTACTGAAACTGGAGGCGATGTTCACGGAAGGCAGCTCGGGTTGCAAACTGTCGTCCACACAAACTGCATCCTACTTTCCCTCCAAGGACGACTGCGTTGTGCTTTCTCTTCAAATGGGATTTCAAGTAGCACCAGTAAGCATACTCCTTTCCACATTTGTTGCACGCAAACAGTCGCTGAGTGAAGTAGTGGATGTGTCTCCAAAGCAGGCGCTCGGAACTGAACTGCTTCCCACATTTGCACCAGAAACCCATCATACGAAAAGTATCTCGTCGGTGATTAGGCTGAAATACAGCGAGTTGACGTTGGGGTGAAACGGAACGAGAGGACGTACTAGCTTTAGGTATTATCGATTCTTCCATCTTGACGGTGACCATCGTGTTAAAATCCTGTTGTCCATTCACAACTTCGTTGGCATTATCTTCTTCATCGAGATCCTCCATAAAATTGTCAATCCCGGGAGTTTCCTCCAACTTGACTCTCTTCACAGAGCACGTAGCTTCCACATTATCATAGACTTCATCATCATCATCCTGGGTAAGGTCGATCACTTCCTCGGTGTTGGAGTAGGAATCGTTATCCGGAGGAGGAGCGTCTTCTGCTTCGGCTTCCACATCTCCTGGAACTTGTGCCACCTCTTTCTCAGTTTGAGTTTGACTACTTCCTCCATCATGGTTCAACATTTTCCCCATGTTTTCAACTAGCACTCTCATCTTATCATGGGCCTCCTGAAAATCCAGTTTTTCTTTCTCCACCTTCTCCAGGTTACCTCGAAGATCATTAATTACGTTGTCCTTTGCCTTCCAAACTCTTCTCATCAGCTTCACCGCTTTCTCCAGATTAGCTAACTTGACACTGGCGTCGTCCTTGGAGTTCAGCTTGAGATCTCGAACAGTTGCCTTAAGTTCATCGATTTCCGCTGCCAGCAGGGACTTGTCCGTTGTCAAAGCTTTGATGGTCTCATCCTTCTGGCTGAGCTTCATTTGAAATTCTGACATCATCATTTCCAGCTGGGTGGATAAATCGGTGGGACTCTTACCCGCAGCCATTTTGATTGCTCGTCTTCAAACGCCCTTCCAGTTCAGGATACAACTGACAACCTAGAAAAAATAACAAACACATAAACATAAATAATTATTAATTAACTTTAATTAACACAACAACGTTTCGAAGAATAACCTTTCAGACTTTTGCTGCTCCAGTTTGAAACAAGTTCTTTTCAGCAGGAAGTGAACTGCGGTGGATAGAGAAAAATCTTCTTTTTTTCAAGTAAAAACACGTTTCGAGAAAAACGAACGGGTTTGTGCTTGTTAGTGAAGATGAGTGGCAGTTTCATGTGCATTTGCTGGTATATTTTACGGAGAAATCCCGCTTCATTCTCAACCCCTCCTTGTTCCCACGACCCAAGCCCAAGAGAGTACAGGGGTATTGTAATACGCTTAAATTGTGCTTAGCTTATTCCAGTGTTAATGGTTCACGCTTTAACACTAAGGAGAATGAGGTGAAGAGTTCACCACCAAATGTCATCAACTCCCATTTCAAGAGGAAGCATAATTCAACTGTTGTTGATGGGTGAAACGGTGGGGGTTATGACATGACAAAGGAGAAACGGTCATAACATTTTTAAAATTGAGTCTCACAATACCCCTCTATTTCTTGATGAGATGAGATTGAGATTACACAGAGAGGAAGAGAGTAAAACGGGATTTCCAAAATTTGTTTGTCCACTCTTCAATGAAGTTGATATCCCTCTGGTTTGGTGACTCGTATTCTGTTCCATCTTTCACTTTCTGTTGCGTGTGGAGGATTGAATTGGAAAGTAGTTATTTCAGATTTGATCAATCAACAGATCAAAAAGTTAAGCTTTCAAAACCTTTTTCGAGTCACAAGCGATTTGGGTTATCATCACTAAATAAATAATTCATTCTGTTTATTCATTATTTTCATAGGTTGTAAGGAGGTTTGAACACCAGGAATCAAAATGTCTGACGGTAAAAGCTGCAGTGATTACCCTTCCAAAGTTCTAAAGGTGGCTTTAGAATTGCAGCAGAAGGAGGAGACGATCAAAGCATTGACAACAGACAAGTTAAAGCTCCAAATGGAAATCGATGGACTGAAGGTTACCTTTCGGGACCTCACTCAACATCAGCTGACATCCAAGGACGAAGCTAGTGCCAAGATCGCGACTCTTGAACAACATCTGAGTATCAAGGACACTGTGATTCTAGAGCTTCGAGTAGATCTCGAGAATACAAATAAAGAAAATCTGGAGTTGAAGGAGGAGCTGGAGAAACTGAAGGCTGCAATCGACAAAATTTTCGAACCGTTAGGCGATGGCGAAGGATCGAATGTGGAGGGTTCGAATGGTCAAATTCCAAGGGATTCGCAACTTACTTCAGACGATGAGGTTCTTCCTGTTTTTGATTCACGCGTGGACACTGAGGAAAAGGAAGTGATCGACCTAAATGATGATGCTGGTGACAATGACGACAGTACGTTCCATGTGAAACGAATCAAGTTAGAAGTTCCCGAGATGGATGATGATGATGGTGAAGGTGCTGGTGGCAGAGAAGACTGGCGAATCAAGCTAGAAGAGCCCGAGATGAGTGATGATAAAGGTGAGATGGATGACTTCATGGAAGTTATTGAAGAAGAAGACAGTGATTACGAGGATCTGGACAGTGAGCAAGATTTTAATTCGGTGGTGGCTGTGAACATCGAAGAATCGGATTCCTCTATTTTATCAAAACCTAACCCTCAACTCGCTTTGTCTATTCGATTACCTGATCACTGCAGACTTGAGTTTTTGGAGGGATTCTGGTGCAAATGCAAAAAACGCTTTAGCTCCGAGCGCAACCTTAATTGCCACATCCACTACTTTACTCATCGGCTGTTTGTGTGCAAGAAATGTGACCAACGGTTTACTTACTGGTGCAAGTTGAAATACCATTTGAAGAGAAAGCACAACGCAGTCGTTCTTGGAGGGGTCATTGGATGCAGTTTGTGTGCACGACATTTCGCAACCCGAGCTAGCTTCCGTGGGCATCGGCGACAGTTTCAGTAAGTTTGGATTGCAATATTACTTTCCATTATAGTTCCCGTTTACAAAAAAAAAACATAATTCTTGATTTGGTCATTTCAGTTCCAAAACACGTGCGGCCTGTTAAAATCTTAATTTGGATTTGAGACGAACTGGCTGTTACCATTACTTATATCTTTGAGGCTTTGGTCGCAGTAAGACAGCGGTGTTACCGTAACCTACCTGACGTCACCTACTATGTCACCTACTGCCTCCCACCTCCAC
>JAQGAP010003237.1:0-12901 GCA_034697805.1 Orchesella bifasciata | reverse complement strand
ATTAAGGACGTCGAATCGTATCGGTTGAAGTGAAGTTGATTCAAAAATGAAAGTGGCCGTGTTTCCTGAGAATGAATTGTTGACACAATGTGATGGGTATGAGAGTATTCACGTTGAATCTGAAAGTGCTTTAAGACGTTTTGCATTATTGGATACAACTGAGCACTTATGTTGTGTACTTTTGCAAGAAAAAGCATTGTTACAATATCACTTGTGCATGCCGATAGCTCTGCGTTTCTAAGGATGGTTATACAAGCACTATGTTGTGCTACAGGCATATTTGTGTAGCCATACGCGTCGGTGACTAGACTGGGGATCTTTTTTCTATTCGCATTGAAAAATAGTGAGCGGTGAAAGTTTTGTTGAAAAAGAGCAATACGAGAAATCTGTGCTGTTGATGCAAGACAGTATCCACTGCACATAGGTGTAATTGTTGTTTTTCTGACGTCGCAGGAGAAATCTTTTGGATATGTTATTATAACCTTTAAAGCTGGAAACACTGGTATACTTGGAATCCTGGGCGGAATGCCGTGATTATTTTCATGGTAAAAGAGGAAAACTGTATTTGTAGGAGTAACAACATTTATGAACGCCATAATAGTCGTATTTAAAGTGTATCTGAGATCAAATCCTTCCAATTTTAAAGGACTAATAATAATGTGTTTTGTCGTGGAAAATTTATAAATGCCCCTATTAAGTTGCAAGCTGGTATTGGATATCAACATGATTCTAGGCCTAAATTTGGGTTCGGGAAGAATTTTTACGTTTCCCGTCTGGAAAAAGTAGACCACATAACGTTCCCATTCTATATCTAATTCAGGAAATAAATTGACAACGCAAGAGCTTTCTATATTTTTCAAAATAAAGCTAACCAATATCAAGCGAGTCACCAAATTTAAGCCTGAAAAGCGTGAGTGATCTGGAGAACCCATTACACTTTCGTTGTTGTTTGAAAACGACTCGTGTGTTTTCTTATGCAATCAAGGAGTCCAATGAAATAGAAAACTGTGTTTTTGTATGTTGGATTTGCGTTTTATGAGCTGTAAACTTGTAACAATGGATGTAATGATAACCCCCTTTTTATTCAAAAGAATCTGAACAAAGGTAACCCGTCCAATTTGCATTCAATTTGGGCTTTGAAGATATCGTTTTCCGATAAAGGATTATTTTATGGGTTATAATCTTTAATTTGAATGAACGTTTTTACGGCCGCTTTTTTGTACTGCAAAGAAGGTTCCACAGGGTATTTAATTGCCTAAATTTGTTTACTGCGAAGGAATAAAGTGATATATAAAAATGGCAAAGAGACTTGTTTTAAATAGGTATTTGCAATTTCAGTCGGCGAATGAGCTCCCTTATTGTTATGATTGTGTCCATAAATATATTTATGGACTTTTGTCGATTGAATAACGAAACTTGTAAATTAATTTTTAAATAAAAGCCAACCCAAGTAAGGCCTGCTGACTCTAAAATGGTGGAGTGTTTTGTGGTGGTGAAGGTTTTACCTGATGTGATATTGCAATGGCTCGATGATATTTTTAGATACTAAACCGTATTTTTTTTCAGAAAAGGCGAAAAAATGGTTATGACTTTGAAAGAGTTCAGTGAACTTTTGGTTTAATAATAATACATTTCCATCAGAAAAATCATGCTGCTTGCTAACATAACGCAGCTGCAAATAAAATACAATGAGACAATCTTTCCTCCCGTAATATAATCAGGACTAAGAACTGTCAGCGAAGACCCATCTAACATTTTATAACGCAACAAGTGACACCAGGTAGCCCACTCATCCCACTTAGCATAAAGTCCCGACTCCACGATACGCCCAATTGTCTTAAACATCCAGTAT
Source organism: Orchesella bifasciata (assembly GCA_034697805.1). NCBI lineage: Eukaryota > Metazoa > Arthropoda > Collembola > Entomobryomorpha > Orchesellidae > Orchesella > Orchesella bifasciata. The sequence goes on along the minus strand of JAQGAP010003237.1, from coordinate 11,049 downwards.
TTATTTTCTGTATTTATTTTCCAGTGATATATGCTAAGTGCCAGGGTTTGTTTCAACATAAAGCAGGTCAAGGTTGGGTCCTCCAGCTTAATACTATGCTGGAGTTGTTTAAACACTAAATCAGAAGCGGCAGTACTTTGAACAATTGCCAGCTTGTTGCCAGGCGTAGTCATGTGGAATATCCAATTTTCCATCGTAGTTAAATTTTCAGCAATGAGAAAAGAATTGTTTAACAAATGGGATATTTTACCGACTTTAAAATCAAACCCAATTTTATAGGCGGGTGTGTGTGATTCGGATGGCCACATGATTTTAAACCCAGCATCTAGCAACTACTTCAAGGAATTTAATCCTTTTGGGGGCAACGCAATTGTTGTGAGGCTTAGTAAGCTGTTTTCGTAAAAGAGGGATGTAAACGCCAGACCGCAAGCTAAAATTAAGTATCGTTTTCCTCTCAAGCCTTCCTGTCCAATTGCACTTAACAATAATCTAAGAATTTCCATTCTGTAATCCCTTACATTGATGTCCACCCGCAAAATAAATGTCGTTAAAATGATTGCAAGAAGTAGAATTATCCAAACTGTAAGGGAAAAAGGCTCATACCAACCGTTTAACCGTAAAAATGCTAATTTTTCTCCACGCTTTTTGTCACAGTACATAATAGCAATGGCTTCAAATCTATGGAACTGGAGTTGTTGCAATAATGGTGCTGGAAAGCTGGATTTTATGACATTGAAGTCTACTTTAGATGCAATGTGTTGGTTGTTGGATAGAGCGCTTGTAACTTGGTGTATAGCCAAGCTTTTTTTGGTCAATTTTGACATCGTTAAGCTTGTATTGTGGACCCGGGCTAGGAGAAGTATACTCATTATTTGTGTACGACAATAAGAATGCAAACGCTTTTGGGTTAAGCATGCAACCAAAACATCTTTAAGGTTGACACTATACACAATCTCCACAAGACTGTGTACTTGTATTCCTCTAGAATTCCAAAATAGGGAACGGTGAAGAGATCGCAAGCTTTTTTGAAGGGGGTTAAAATTATCGAGCAGCATTGGAGGAACGGAACAGTAGCCTTTGCAAACGAATACAATAAGAACTTGGTGCAAATCGCAGCTTACATATAACGGTATGTATATTACTACTTGGAGCACCGGAAATACTGTACCAGATACCTCACTAAACCAAGATGGAATTATTAAACTGTTTGTGGTTTCTGGTGTTCTTGTTATCAGTAGAAATATAGATTTTATGGGGTTCATTATAGTCATGAATCTAAGAGCTAAGTTTACCACAAATTCAGCTGGAGTGCGCCCTCCGGTGTCTAACGGAGTAATGACTAAATTTGATGTGTCTGAGAAACGATAGATCCCGTCTCGTAGTGTAAAGTTATTCCCACTTAACACCATGAACCTAAACAGCATATTATTGTGATTTAGAAAGTTTGCAAGATTTACGTCGTAAAAGTAAACGATGTATCGCTCCCACTCAACATTTAACAAAGGAAATAGGGGGTGAATGCACGCATTTTCGGAAACATTAGATTGTGCAATGGTAGTTGAAAGTCGAAGTAGAAACAGTAGCAAACGTGCTGTCATTTTTCCAATGTACATTTTTTCTTTCCTGACAGGAGGAAAAACGTGTACTAACAAGCCAAATCTGAATCATCACCCAAACCGGTGTTGAAACGAATTCTAAGCTCTAAACCGGATTTGCTTCTTTGCTGGCATCATTCATTTCCACTATAAAATGGTTTATAATTTAGTCAAACGCTTTGAAGTATCTTAGCAATATAACTCAAGAGAAAACCAATGAACTTTTGTCAAATTTAGGTTCATAGTCCAACCAGTTACAGTAGTTCATATTAATGTCAATCTGGATTGACAGAATCCTTCTGTTTTGATTAACAGAAGGATTAAACTGTCAAACAAATGGCTTATATTATGAAAAAATCTTGAATTAACCAATCTGAAACCACTAAAATGCCTCCAGCTCATGAAAATGAATTAGAGGTGAAACTTGTTCAGTTGGAAATGATGATGACATGTTGAAATTAATTTAAATTGATGGGGTTCGTGACTATCTCATAAAGTTTTAATGGATTTTTGACGAGCATTCAAAATTATTTTCCATCAACTGTTAAGTGTAGTTTTACGATTAATAAACCAAATTTACGGATTACATTATAATGTTATTATTGTTATCATTTCTGAGAGGAAGAAACTACTTTTTACTGTTCCCTCCTTGCTCCTACGGGCAAATCATTTGTAAAAAATCACTTAGGCTCGTCCATTCCATCAGATAGTAAGTTGCTTTGATACCTGCTGTAGATTCCAACATGAAGCACCCATAGTTGGTGTGCACCGTCGTTAGGGAATCAACGAGTTTAGGAGAGCATTTATTCAAGAGGTGGGAACAGTGCTTTTTTCCGAAGTATTTAAATTTAAACCAAAAAGGGGTTTTGTAACAGCAAGCAATTTATGAATCATTGAATTTGAATGGTTACATTCTAAAACAAATTTTGCATTTCTAAATGTTTATTTAGTTAATAGAGCTTCTCGATACAAAACACAACGATACTTAAAGCTATTACACCACTCAGCACCGTTATTGGTGCATATATCTTGGAAATATTTATATAGTCCGGACTAAGTGTATGTCGAATTGAATAAGCCAGCAATTTGCGTCTCAGCATATAACTCCACATTGTCCACTCATTCCACTTTCGGAACAACCCCGACTCCACAAACCGTTCTAAAGTCGTCATTGCGAATGAACTGAATTCTGCATTGATCTTCCACAAGAAAATTTTCCTATCAACAGTTTGCCTCAATGTAAAACATTCGAACGATTGGTCCTTCATCCTTACCCTGCGAACCACAATTCTACTAACAAAATCTGACATAGACGTCCCATGTGCGAATGCCAGCTTTTGATGCCCTTCGACCATTTTGTCAGCAATTTCATCTAACGAATTTCCGTTTTCTGTCAGGAAAAACGAGTCATTGAACCGCTCCCAGAGTCCCATCAACTTAAAGTCGAATGCAAAATACGTCGCTGGTGTAGAATTAGGAACATCAGCCCTCCAAATAATTTTGAAACCAGAATCTAGCAGCTCTCTTAATGTGTTTAGTCCTTTTAATGGCGGAACAACGGTCACAATGCTAAGTAAACTGTTTCCATACAAAACGAATATAAAAGTCACAGAACTGGCTAATATAAAGTAGTGCCAACGTTTCCATTCTAGTTCATTCCCTTGTCCAAAAATCGTCGAAAAAAGGTTGAAAACCTCAGTATAAATATCTTTGACCTTGGAATCAAGCAATACACTAATCAAGGCAAGTATTAAAATTGAAATGCAAACCATCCAAACTCCAGGCTCGAGGGGCTCGTACCAAACTGCGTATTCTACTTTCATTGCTATCTTAATTCTCTCGCAGTAGTGCACGCAAATTGAGTCAACTTTGTTAAAGTGTAGTTGGCTTAGCAACGATCGCGAAAATCTTGACGGCGGATGATGTGTTGAAAAAAGGATATGCTCCTTGTCAGTAAGAATCTTTCCTTCATCGTGTCTTCCCAAACCAACTTCCAATGCGGAGTAGAAGGACACAGTAAAATTAAATACGGTTGATAATGTCAGCAACGACATAATGTCTTCTCGACACTGAAAACCTAGGTACTTAATAAGTGTCAAGCAAGCCGTTTGGTTTACTCCGCGGAAATTAAGCGTGTACTGAAAAGTATCCTCTGCCATTCCCGGAATAACCATTCGGTTTCCATTCCGAAACAGGGATACATGAAGTGAGTATAAGTTTCCAGAGGAGTGTAATTGTAATAGGTTAGAATCTTTAACTGGTATTGGATCACTTGAGCAGTAGCCATTGCAGATGAATGATACGTATGTATTTTTTACGTCACAATTGGAACCAATTGGTAAGTTTAGAACTAGTTTTAAAACTGGAAACACGGGGAGTTCCCGGAACCATTGATTTATATTTGAACTAGAGGCAATCTTACTTCTTTTTCTTGTAAAAATAAAAATAGATCTAGATGGAGTGATGACGTCCATGAATCTTATAAGAACGGTTAATGCTTGAATACTGTACCTAGAAGCTTCACGTGTAGAAATAGGTGCAATAACGATGTTAAACGGAATTAAAAATCTGTAATTTGTACTCTGGATTTGGGAGTTTGAATTACCTACTAACATGCTTCTAGCCAAAACTGCATTACTGAGGCGAAGTAAACATGGCGTGGAGGCGTCCTGGTTGAAAAAATATATTAAGTATTGCTCCCAGTTGTGATTTATGGCTGGGAAGAGTTTAATAAGAAAGCTATCCTCGTCCACGGAAGCAATTGGGTTGTTGCTCACAAAAATCAGGAAACATTTAAACACAATGGATTTCATTTTTAAACCCGGGTAGTTTATCTATTAAACCTTATGAATTCTTAAAATATTCGGTTTCCATTTACAGACCTCTTCCACAATGATCTAGATTCTAAACTTCGGGGTTTAAATTTCATTAAATATCTGGAGTTGTTTGATAGATGTGCATCTAACGTTTTTGCTTTATTTTGATGCTATAATGTTTTTTTTTTCAGAATGCACGATTACATTATTATATTGTGAGACATAACGAACATACTTTTTTGTAGGAAAACTTTTCTGTCCACATTCTCTCTCCTTGTTATTTTAATGGTCAGCTCAGAACAATAAGTTTATGCAATGGCTTGGAGTGTTTACTGCGATATATAATCATCTATTTATTCACAACTAATGGAATAAAGCGTGCATTAATACTTACAAAAGCTTCAATTATACTTTACCGTTTATTATGATCAATGGAATTATTTCGTTTATTGTATAAATATGCTCGAACCCAACACTTAAATCAAACCTTGAATTCGTGCATTTTCTGTTTAATTTTAAACCTACAATTAAGCAGGACAAAACATGTTCCATAAAATTATGTTTTCAAATACAATGAATTAATACAGAATTTCAGTGCAAGCATGTTACATCCCATATTGAAGGAGACAACATTTCTAAAAACAAATTTCGATGCATAACATAACCACACTTACAAATAGCAAAATCACCAAAAATATCATTACTGCTATAATTTTTGCAAAATTGATATAATCCGGATTAATGCCCCTAACAACTGAATCCACGAGCAGTTTACGTTTCAGCATGTATCGCCATATACCCCACTCATCCCACTTATGAGATAGTCCCGACTCTTCAATCCTTCCCAAAATCCTCATTAGCCAGTAACTATTTTCCGTGTTGATCTTCCACAAGTACAACTTTCGATCCAGAGTTTGTTTCAACGTAAAACATTGAAATGAAGAATCTTTCCTTCTTATGCTGCGATTAATATCCCTCCTAATGAAATCTTTCATGGATGTCCCATGCGTGACAGAGAGTTTTTGATGTCTCTGTGACATTTTCTCTATACCTGCTTCCAACGAGGTTCCATTTTCCAGAACTAAAAAGGAGTCATTAAATCGCTCCCACAACCCCAGCATTTTAAAGTCAAACTCATAATACAATTGTGGAGGAAACGGTGTCAATTTAGCCTGCCATATAATTTTGAAACCTGAATCTAAAAGCTGTTTTAAAGTTGCAAGTTCTTTTGGGATCTGAACCACGGTTACAATGCTAAGTAGACTATTTTCATACAAAAAACAGAGATATGTTACCCCACAAACAGCGACAAAGAAGTGGCTAGTTTTCAGTCCGCCACCGTGCCCAAAAGTTACTGACAGAAGCTGAGAAATTGAGAATAATATATTTTTTATCCTTGATTGAAGTCGAATACTGAGTATTGCTAATAATATAACTGCTACACAAATCATCCAGACTCCTACTGAAAAGGGTTCGTACCAAACGGCATACTCAATTATAACACCCGTTTCTGCTTTCCTTTCACAGTAGTGTACGCAGGTTGAGTCAAACCTGTTGAAATATAGTTGACTGAGCAACGATCCCGGAAAATTTGGCAGTGATGGAAAACTAATAGAAAATAGAATGTGCTGAACATTTGTAAACGTCTGGTCGGCTTGATGTCTTTCCAGACCAATTTCTAAAGCTCTATACAGCGAAATACTTGTGTTCGAAACGGCTGCTAAGGTAAGCAAAGACATGATATCGTTGCGACAGCGAGGATCTAACGAGTGTACCAATGTTAAACAAGCTGTTGTCTTGCCGCCATTGTATTTTCTTGTGTACTGAAAAAGGTCATCGACCAAACCATCTAAAGTCTTTTTGTTTCCATTCCAATATATTGTAAAGTGGAGATTGTAAACGTTTTCAAAATTGATTTGGAAAAGGTATGAACTGTCAACAGGTATTGGTGAACTTGAACAGTATCCATTGCAAATAAAAGAAACCGTCGTATTTTTTACAGAACAGTGGAGACTGTCTGGTAAATTCACGACTGCTTTTATAGCAGGAAAGACAGGAAGCGACCAAGACCATAGAGATACATCATGTAACAAATCAGCAGCTAAATATTGATCCAAGATTCTTGTAAAAATGAAAACTGTTCGTGATGGAATTACAAGATCAGTGAAAGTTAATATAGTCTTGGAAGCTGATGCACTATAACTGTGAATGTTCTTGGGAAAATGAGTAACAATCACATTAAAAGTGTTGGAATATCGGTAACTTGTTAAGCCGATCGTATTGTTATAATTTTCTATAATCATAACTCGAGATAGGAGAGCAGTGCTTGGATGAAGGCAGCATTTTGCTTGAGTGGTATTTACGTTGTAAAAGTACAATTGGTACTGTTCCCAGTTTCGATTTAAAGCTGGAAACAATGCAGTTAGGAACGAATCAGGTTCTGTTGCACATTTACAAGTGAAAATACTGGCAAATAATGAAAATAACCCTGCATAAAAGTAGGGCCTCATTTCAAGCTCCTATTTTAATAACTGAACATTAGAGATATGAATTTCACGTGCGTTAAAAGATTATGTTTCGACTCATCTGACATAGAAAAACTTACGCAACTAATTACATGATGTAGGTTTACATATTAGCCTGTTCACGTAAGTTACAATGGTAAATTATAGTCCAACGTTTAGGGTTCTTTGAGAACACGGACAGTAGTCAGCAGTAATAGCAAATTGATTGTTTAGATTGAATAGTTTGCCTTTTGACAATATTATACAAGACATTCTGAAATGTCGTAACAATAAACCTACCAAGTTTCTTGAAATGTGAGACCAATTATTAGAATAAAGGTAATGTATTTAATGAAGGACAACCCATATTTACAACTAAGCTTAATGTAACAATACAATAAGGTTAGTCAGATGAGTACCTTTATTGATTTAATTGCTAATGCTGTGAACATGTTAACTATTTTCGTCAACTCACAAAATGCCAAGCATAATACGGTGCCTATTAAGTTTCAAATTAGTTAAAGAAAGAAAAGGTATACGGTTATAATTTTATTGAATTTTTTTTGTATTCCAAATTATTTTCATTGACGCGAAGATGAAAGTTAATGCAAGACAAAATCGCCCTTGATTAATGCTAGAACCAAAAGTAATTAAAATTTAGCAACGATATTTTATATATTTCATTTCAGTTTCAAGAACTAACAATTATAAGTTAAATTGAAAGGAAGTTCAAGACAATTATTTAAAAATAACGAAGAATAAACATTTTTTTAAAAATCAACTTCAACGAGGAACATAATTACACTCACCAATACCATAAAACTCAACATAATCATAAATCCTATTATTTTTGAAAATTTTATGTAATCTGGGTCAATCCTCAGAACATTTGATTCATCAAGTAACTTATGCCTATGGAAATGACGCCACATTGCCCATTTGTCCCATTGATTCCACAGACCCGACTCTACTATCCGCTCTAAAATTCTCATTAACCAGTAGCTATTTTCCGTGTTGATTTTCACGACATACAATTTATGATCAAGCGTTTGCTTCAATGTAAAACAGGTAAAAGATGGGTCTTTTCTTCTAATACGGTGAGTGATATCCCTTTTCATAAGCTCTGACATTGATGTTGGTTGCACGGTAGCCAGGTTTTGTTTCGGCTGAGCCATTTTGTTAACCATAACTGCTAACAAACTTGCATTTTGCATCGAGAAAAACGAATCATTAAACCGCTCCCACAATCCTAACCGTTTAAAGTCAGAACCGAAATAAAATTCTTGGGTAGGCGAATGCTGTGTCGATTGCCAGATGAGTTTGAAACCTGAATCCAGCAGTTCCTTTAAAGTAGCAAAACCATGAGGTGGAATGACAACTGTTATAATGCTCAACAAACTATTTTCGTACAAAAAAACTACGAATGCAATTCCACAACCAACAATGAAGTAAATTTTGATTTCCGGACCGACATCTATTTGGCCAAAGATTGTGCCAAAAAGTTTGAAAAACTCTGCAAACCGAGCTTTTCTTTGAAAATCAAGCCAAAAACTGATTATCAAAAAGACCAAAATTGCTATGAGAACTACCCACACGGTTGGAGTCAATGGCTCGTACCATACGTAATACTCAAATTTACTTCGTCCGTAGAACTTGCTCCTCTCGCAATAGTGGATACTTGAAGAATCAAAATGGTTGAAGTGAATTTGACTCAGTAAGGAACCAGGAAACTCTTCAAGGGGTAACTGAATGGAAAAAACGATGTGCTCAATAGGGCTATACATCTCGTCCGCCTGAAATCTTTTCAAGCCAACTTCTGCGGCCCGAAACATAAACATAGATGTATTGGAAACACTTGCTACGGTAAGTAGCGACATGATATCATGACGACATCTAGAATCCAATGAGTTTACAAAGTTTAAACAAGTTTTAAGTTTGTATCCACCGTAATCTTTTGTATACTGAAAAATATCGTCAGACAAACCGTTTATGAAGTTTTTCCGCCCAGTCCGAAAATGGGAGAAATGGAGAGCGTATAAATTTTCGAAATTTAGTTGTAATAGATTCGAATGTTCAACTGGTATAGGAGAACTGGAGCAGTATCCATTGCAGAGAAAGGCTAATGTGGTATTTTTTACTTGACATGGAAAACTGGTAAACTGAGGTAAATTCACAACAACTTTTAGTGAAGGAAACACAGGAAGAGTCCTTGACCACAGGGAAACATCGTTCAACCCACTGATGGATATGACTGGATTTATATTTCTCGTAAAGATGAAAACCGATCTTGATGGAATAACATAATTCGTGAAGGTTAATACTGTGTTGGAGGCAGCTATACTGTAGTTAACAGTTTCTTCAGAGAAGTGCATAACGATCACATTAAAAGTGTTGGAATGTCGGTATGTTCCTACATTTAGAGTCCGTGCGTCATCCTCAATGAGGATAACTCGAGGAAGAACTGCAGCGCTTGGGTGAAAACTTGGTTGAGAGGTTTTAGGTTTGTAAAAGTATATCAAGTACCGCTCCCAGTTAAGGTTTAAATCCGGGAAGGTTTTTAGTAAAATCGATTTGTGTTGATTTGCAAATATCATGTTTTTGTGCAATAAAACGACGAACACAATAAGCACGTACGGTTTCATTTCAACGTTTTTGTTTCTTAATTAACCGCCATTTATATTTCATTTAGCTTCATATTTACACGTATTCCGTTTTAGGACCTCACACCAGACTATTTTGACAAACTGATGTAACTAATTCTAAATAAGGGGTACGGAGTTTCTATATTGTGGGAATTTCATAGAAAACAAAAAAAAACTCTTGTATTGCTTAAGAAATGGGGATAAATAGTTCAAATTTTCTTATATAGGTACTCCTTTGACCATTTTTGGTTTGCTCAACAACAGGTTATGAAATACCATAGATACACGTAAGAAAGATATGAAATACGTAATTAACAACACAGAGACATTCATTGTGGGTAAAAGCTTGAGGATTAAATTGCTTTATTCATAGTATCATATTAATTTTTCTTTTAAAAGAGTTGGAGCATTGTTTGTACAGACAAGCGTGTTATAATCCATTCATAATATATAAAACACCGACAAGTATAACACCGATGCGTTACACGAAATGTACAAGGTCATCGGACATGTTTACATCCTAATATTAATGTTTTATAAAACTAACCCCGTCCCGGATGTTGTTTCACATAAGTCAAGTTAAGTTTAGCTCTACATTTATATAAACATAACTCATACAGAACGGTTAATATTATTTCTATAATCGAAAAATCCTAATTAATTTTATTAGTGCAATACTTCAGGAAATCCTTTTACTGGAAACAATTCGACTTTGCAGCTAATACACTATTCTTTATTAAACGAATAAGAATCGATTGAGCTAAATTTTAAAACTCTGCATTCATAAATTTTATTAAGATATGGTTTCGATTTCCATTTTGAGATAAGCTTAGCTGAAATGCAATTGATTGTATATTATACAATGTCTGCAAATTGGAGTTGTAAGCACATTGTAAGCAAACCAGACCAAGACAAACAAACTCAAGTGTTACACCCTAACCATTGTCTCTGTAACTAGTTGAAAAGGTTGAAAAATCCATTCAAAGTACACGTAAAGGAATAAAAACAATTCAACCATTTTTTTGTTTTATTATTTGTTTAATATGTTATTGTAGGCTTGCAAAAATTAATTTAAAAAAAACTCTTTAAATGGTTCATTATAATAACCCACTTGGTGTTTTGGTTCACATCTGCATACTTGTTCTCTGTAATTTAGTATTCATTACATTTAAAATTTGGTTTGGTTGTGTGGTTTTTCAGTTTGTACTAGTTTAAATCCTGACGGTTATCTACAATAAAAACCTACGCAGTTTAATCGTAGTTTTCAATTTCGAAACAAAACAGGACTATGCTAAATATAAGCGCACTTCCCCAAATAATCATAATGGGCAAAATCCTTGTGAAATCAATATACTCGGGGTTAAACGTCAACGGACTTCCAAGTTGTTTCAACGTCAACATATGGTGCCAAGTTAAGCGGAGCAGCTGTAGTCCTGTGGACAAGCCACCCCTCTATAAAGGCTGTACTCTGGGTTTCGTTCCCCGGACTCAG
>JAQGAP010003236.1:0-12901 GCA_034697805.1 Orchesella bifasciata | reverse complement strand
CTTTTTGGCCCGTAGTCTGATATACATAATATTATAAGTGAGTCTAATTGAAACATTTGACATTCATACGCATCCTATCTTGAAGACAAGAATATCAAGGAAAAGTCTAGGCACATAATCATCATCATGAAGATCTTAGTCTACTAAAATACATATTTAACGCAGGTTCATGAGAGTTCACGAACATCGGGTCTGCGGCAATGCCCAGTTCTCAAAAAACCCTACCAAAGCTAATAGGATGCCTACGATTGTAATTTCTGTGGAAAAAATCTCAAACGCGAAATAGAGTAATCGAATTATTATGGTTTTTCAGCAATACTTACTTACTCCAAAATGTGAAGCTCCAGCAAACTTGGATTGCAATTCGAACCACTCTCCGCATCACTGCAAATACAAAATTAAACTTTAACAACCTTTGTCTTGTTGCTTGAAATGCAAAGTAACACACCTAAGATATTTAAAAATCATATATGGAGTTAGTGATATGAAAAGCTATACGAAAACAGCAAATGGTGATCACCCCAAAGGCCATAGTCTCCAAAAGTATTTGTTAGGTAATTTTAAATTGCATTATATGCTATCATATGCTATTAACTTCTTGTGACATTACGACGTCTTAACACATATTGAGCTCCTACTAAAAATCTGGGAATATTATATAGATTTGAAATGGTCAAATATGCTGCAGTTAAATTATACTAATTTAAATTAATTCAGTCAGATAAGAACCAGAGTTAAATTCATACACGTCTCCCAAAGGAACATTCAATATCTTTTGTCCTCCGAATGCAATGATATTGATGATTGGAGCTCAAATGCTTAGCAAGCCGCATATATTATTTTACTATATTCATCGACTTGACACATTGGCCAAAAGCGAAAAGGAGCAAAGTTTTCAACACACCAAAATTAAATGCTATTTCAAAGGATTTATGTACCACACACAGTTTGGTAGACATGTAGAATTTATAGCGGAATGTTTAACTGCTAGCTTTTAAAAGAACGAGGGAGTTAATTTGCCACAAGTTGAAACAGTCCATAGGCTTCCAGAGCCCAGTTACTAAAAGACCTGCAGAAATTCCTGTTATTGCTGACGGTATACAAGAATTCTGAATTCCGATTGTGATTTCTGTGGAAAAAACTGTCCTCAAACGCTAAATGAAATAGCGAATTTAATATTTTCCAATAATGTATTATTTCTCTTAAAAGAGATCAATTAGGCATGGATTGAACTACCCTTGTCTTCACTGTGAACAGACGAGTAGATTTATCTGAGGGGGTTTCATGAGATTCAATCTTTAATCAGCATTTGTCGAAAACTGCGGAAAAGTCCTGTTGCTTTTACTGCAATGCACGACGTCTTAAATATAAAAAAAACTTGTGCTTTTAAATTAAAGCAATGATAGATGTGAAAGTTTTGTCGCAGGAATAAAGAGATCGTAGTCAATATTCAGATTCATATTGATAACTTTGTTTGAGGTATCAGGGTTTCCAGTTTGGTTTTGCTTTAATTGAAAAGATTAGTTTTCTCTTGTTGTAAGTCGGGATGGTAAAAACTAAGTAAATTACAGAGCAGAATGTGAGGACCGAGAATCAGATCTAAGGAAATCTGTTTAAAAAATGTCATTCTTTACATCTAGCGTAACATTTGTCGGGAAATGTACTTTTTAACAGTTACCTTTACAACCGAAAAGTAAAGGGATACGTGAAGAACGACGAGTTATCAGCACATGTCATTACAGTCATAAACGCATAATTTGCAAAGTTCAGAGGAATGAATGCCAATAGTAAATTTTCTGTACTGATGCATAAATTTTTATTCCCTAGATTGAATTCAAACCTTTCAGTTAAATTAACTCTTTTCACGAATAATAAAAGCCACTTAAGTGGACAGAGAAACGTAGCTGAATGCCATAATGAACGACATGTTATGTGCTTATAAATGACATTTAATGCGATTCAACACATTTAATGCATTAATTGACTGTATAATGCGATTTGTCGAATTTGTGTACTTAAAACTCTATGAATTCGTAAATTTCATTTAAACCTATTGTAACCATTCTTTCACTTTCTTTCTTTCACTGATGAACGTAGACCGCTCATGACTCATTTGAAGATAGTCCAGAGCAAGATCTTTTCGATGGAACACATGAAAATAATCTTGCTGGAAATGACTCCCAACTTGACTTTCCATTGTGCGTGATGAATAATTTTATGCAATGTTACATGTGTATTAATTTGGGTTTAAAATGATAATAAATTGCTAGTTGAAGCGCTTCTCTTTTATTATGTACCTTTAGGTACATATTAAGATCACTCTGTATCGCGTCGTCCGTCGTCGTCGTCGTCTGTCTGTCTGTGGGCACGATAACTTTCGAACCATTTGACTTTTTGAAATTCTGATTGCACCAGTCGATAGCTTAGGTCAAGGCGGAGGATGAGTTCGAAGATGGGTTATCTGGGGTCACGGGAACAAGGTCAATTGCATGGGTCTTAAACCTTACAAGTGTTCTCTTGGCATTTTAACATAGACAGGATAGGGGCACCCTCGGTGTACTCCCATTTACTAATGTTAAACCTTTAACATAGGCAGGATAGGAGAGCCTCAAGTGTTCTCCTGGCGGTGCCACCGTGCCATGAAAGGTTTAAGACCCATGGTCAATTGATAAGCTAAACCAATATGATAAGCGTCACATATAGCTTGTGATACACCATTCGAAACCTACTGCATTACTGATTTTAAATATGCATTTGAAATTTAAATCAGAACTTCCGAACAGGTTCGAATATCATGATTAAATGTTTCAAATGACTAACATGGCTTGTGACATACCATTCGAAAGCTACTGCATTACTGATTTTAAATATGCAGTCGGGCAGTCGAACAAGGTCATAGGTCAGTCCAGAGCCCATTACTAAAACACTTTGCAGAAATTAATGTTAATGCTGACACTATACAAAGAATTCTGATTGTGATTTCTGCGAAAAAAAACTGTTCTCAAACTCAAACTCAAAATGGGATGGCGAATTATAATATTTTCTAGCAATACATGCTTTCTCCAACAATATGAAGGTCAGGAAAGAATGGACTGTAACTCGAACTACCATTGTCTTCACTGTGAACACACGAGTCTATTTGTCTGAGGAGCTTTCATGCATGGGTCTTAAACCTTTCATGGCACGGTGGCACCGCCAGGAGAACACTTGAGGCTCTCCTATCCTGCCTATGTTAAAGGTTTAACATTAGTAAATGGGAGTACACCGAGGGTGCCCCTATCCTGTCTATGTTAAAATGCCAAGAGAACACTTGTAAGGTTTAAGACCCATGCTTTCATGAAATTCAATCTTTATTCAGCCTTTGTCGAAAACTGCAGAAAAGTCCTGTTCTTTAACTGCGATGCACGACGTCTTTAATGTAAAAAAACATATGCTTTTAAATTGTATTAATAACAGATATATAAGGCAGTTTTTCTTGTAATTCAGGATGGTAAATAAAAACTTATTAAACTTTTGGAAAATCTATTTTTTAACAGTTACCTTTACAACCAAAAAAATGAAGGGACAAAAGAAGAACGACGAGTTTTCAGCACATCTATAACAAGCACATGACATTACAGTCATAAAGGCGTAATTTTCAAAGTTTAGAGGAATGAATGCCAATAGTAAATTTTCTGGACTGAGGAATAAATTTATCCTCAATTAGATTGAGCTCAAACCTTTCAGTAAATGTTTCAATATCTTCAACAAACAATAAGCCACATTTTTTCCTTGAATATTTTGTAAATTCAGAAAGTGTCTTGTCTAATATTAAAAGAAAAGGTGACTGGTGCATTTTTATCTGGTCGAATTGTTCAGTTAAACTTCGTAAATTTCGTAATTCTGAAAGAATTTAATAATTGGTCACTAGGTGTGTTTGTTTAGTCATCTCTCTCAGCTCGCATTTTCATGTTTCAGACGTCAGACCCTTGTTGGGCAATGAAAATACTCATTGATTAGCTTTCTCGTACAGTGGATTTAATTTTTACAAAGCTTTGTACGATTTACAAACCAAATGTAGCATGATGAATATTTTATACAATAAATGAGCATGTTTTTGTGTACTAATTTGGGGTTGAAAGGATAATAAATTCCTGGCTGAAGCGCTTCTATTTTATTTCCTGATATAAATAATCTTTTCAATAGATATGAGTGTATATCGGTCAAACAAGCATCTAGGGTAATTTAATAAAGCCAAGGTTTTTTACTATGCTTTACAACAATGACAATGTTATTTTCTTGAGTGTTTTACATAGTTTCCGACCCGTTAAAACTTGGTTAAACTACTGTTCATCAGTCATTTAATAGTGCTCCCTTTTCATATTTGGTGAGCTGCAGCAATTCACCTGGAACTGAAGTGAGAGAAACGTATATGCTACAACTAGTCCAGCTGCCTAAAATTGTTTGCGATAAACTATTTAGTTATATCTCTTAAAATAGGATTGATTGTAATTAAAAGCAAAAATCAATTACTTACGGAACCGAGAAACCCATACGAAAATTTAAAGAAGTTGCCTCCATCCACTCCTACCTTAACCAAAGCAAGTTCAATATGGGCGAGAGCCAGGTGTCCAGAAATTAGATCGGGATCGTATTGAAGTATGATCTTTTTCATTGTTCGTTTAATGTTATCACACTACATAAAATTAATAGAGTATTTAGTTAGCGTCACTTTGCATTAATATAATTGGAAATATGTTGCATTTTGACATGCTATTTACCTCTCGCTTGATTTCTGCGAAAATTACAAGAAACGACAAGTACAGCCCAAAATATGACCAATAATACATTTGACCAATAACATACTTATTTAAAATATTATTGGTCAACAAATTCAAAGCCGACTGCCCTACCATTACTGTGTTCGTTCCAGGTAGGGTATTCACAAGTCTATGTGACACCCACGGAACAAACATGCAAAACCAGGGTAAAATGATACCAGCCCCGATGGAGTTCAAACTTGCAAAGAAAGCTTGCAGCTTTTGTGCAATACCAATCAAATTCGAGAAATCTCCAAGTTTCCATTGTTTTTCTGCACTTTTCCGCTTTCTGATATCTTCCAGTAGGAACACCTTCCGCCTTGCCATGTTGTATGCCGTCAATGCTAGAACTGCAATGTAGGTATCAACAAAATTTGACAGCATCACGTTCATAAGAAACCCTATAACGTTTATACCATGGAACAGCAACATATACCACTTGTTTTGTGCTGTGGAACATGATTAAACGGTATAATATCAATCTATAACAAACAGGATGCTGCTATTAAATGAGCTAAGGTTACAAATCAGTATTTACCTGAAATTGAAACGTAATCCAGGAACTGGTCTGTTAACAACACATTCAAAAATAGTGGGTAAAAAGTTATAGCTGCGTAGGTGAGCTTGTTTTGACTCAAAAAATTTGATGCTGAGAGATTCGCAAAGTTTAATATTTCTGCGGTTTTTCTCCAGAACACATTGAAAAAGACAAATGTGTAGAGAACTTCCGCCACAAATACTGGTACTCTAAATAGCTTATTTGGTTGTTCATACATGTTTTCATTTATAATGTCTAGTAAGTCAGAAGTCGTACTTTTTAATCCACTCAATAATAGAACTGCGCAGAGAACCTTTCGAATGTTCACAAGACAATTTTTAAAAACAAATCAAATTATAAACGGTTAGACAATAATTATACAAATGAAATTGGTATACCAACCTGATGAAGCATATTCTTTTTACAAGTTAGAACGTTTTTTCTAGATCTTCGTAGTCTAAATGGAATGAGCAAAATAAAATCATATGATTTGACGAAATATTCGAAGTAGCCTTCAGAAATTTGCTCAAGATTTACTACGGGCTTGGCTTTGTCCGTTGATCTCTGCACTATAAATATATCGTACTGATTTTTCATACTTGCTTAACACGTTTGCAAGATGTGGTATAATTTCTGAAAATGAATTTATACAGTAAAGGGAACTACGTAAATGCATGACACTACTTGACTTTGGAGTGCTCGGTGTATTTGTTGAATGAACATGGACTATGAACTGCAAATTGCAATATTAGCATAATAAATGTCTTCGTTCAATTTTCTGGACAATTTAGAATTATTTTATAAAATAGATTAGCTCGAGATCTAGACTGCAACGATTGTAAAATGTAAATTGGAATTGCATTTATTCAACCAAATAAACGAAATAACAACCACAATTTTCTAGGCTACCAAGAGTATGTGTAAGTAATATAGAAAAGGAATGCATGCGAACAGAAATGTGTAAACGATGGAGCTTAAATATACATAATTTATAGTTTCATCGGCTTAGTATAATTTTCAAAGATAATTTCTACTGACGCTTTCACAGCCATGACTTTCAACAATCAGCTTTAGCAAAATTTCTAGGTATATCGTACCTCATACATCTCAGGTTATTTGAAAAAACTAATACTGTTGAGCCTACTAACCTTAAGTTTAATGAAATTGCATTGTAAATGTCGGAGTGCACGCTGAATACAACATTACTTATACATTATTAGTTAACAAAAAAGAAAAAATTCAATAAGTATTGTAAATGTAGTTCACGCTACTTAAGTACAGCATCCGTAATTTTTATTGAGTTCGCTCTTTCAATCTAATGCTTTCCAATTTGTTGCCTCATTAAGGAAAGTTCTGAGGATTTGATTGAATATGAAATTGTATCGCCAGGAATGCATATGCCACCACGTGTCCAACGGTCTGGAAATAATAGTAAAGTAGTAAAATTACATAGCTTATGGTCGATCAATCATTGAAATTTCAAGAACGTTTACCGCTCCAAGCAAGCTATACGAAAACAGAAAAAAGGGACCACCAAAAAGGCCATCATCTTGATTAGTAATAGCGAGGTATTCCAAAAAGGCATCATTTTCAATTGTATGTTTACTTTCCCATGCTAGCTGTAGTCCAACGTCTTTAAATATTCTAGTCTGTTAATAAAATATTTATATGTATATAGGTGGTTAACGCTTCGACTTCATATCAAATTTATGATCAAACTTATAAGCAGTATTATTAAACCTGTCTTTGCGTTTCAGCAGAAGCCAATAGCGCCTTACAATACAAGATGATTATCAGCCAGTGGTATAAACGGCGATTCCATTCCAAACCTTTCACTCCAGGTAGACTCTCAACTGAATGATACGAAATCCATGGAATATTCAGACAAAACCAGAAAAGAAACAAGGCTGAGCTAAATTCATTTGAATCTTCAAAAAAGGATTTAAGATCTTCTGCCATCCGAATGTAATGATATTGAAGTGAATGATTGAGACGAAGTTTTCCCTTAGAAAGTCCATCACAGCTCAAATGTTTAGCAAGCACCACATAATGCTTTGCAATATCCGTCGACACGTTAGCCAAAATCAGGATGAAAGTACTGAGCGCACATAGTAGAAAACTACCCTGTATTAAAGAAAGACTCAATGGTATTTGAATGGCTGTGCTGTACCACGGACAGCTTGGTAGACATGTGGAATTGTTATAAGCCGTCTCAAAATCTTTCTGAAGTATGACAGAGTTTATTTGCAACAGGTTGTGACAATCCTTGGGTATCCAAAGTCTGGTTCCTAGAAGACTTGCCGAAAGTGCTGTGAATGCTATTGGAATAAAAAGAATCAAATACGAGTATAACTTTTGTGAAAAACTGTTCTCAAACGCGAAATACGATGACCGAATTATGATGGTTTCAAGCAATCCTTGCTTTCTCCAAAATGTGAAAGTCCAACAAACATGGATTGCAATTCGAGCTAATCTTGCAATCACAGCGAACACAAAAATGGGCTTGTTTGAAGGGTTTTCATGAGATTCGATCAGCAGGGCTCGGATATTGTGAAAAAGACCAGCTGCATGAATGGCGAAGTAACACGCCTGAGATATTAAAAATGAATTAGGTCAAGAAAGTAAGCAAATATAAGAGTTTTGTATTGAGTAATAAATTATTACCGTGTATACTTTGTTCCTCATCAATTTAAAATGATTCTTCTCGTTGCGTGTAGCACATGATAGTGTGACACCGAGCGAGCTCAGCAACAAAATATAAAGCTCTAAACGCCCCATTTACGAATGACAATTAGAAAAGTCGTTC
The DNA here is from genome assembly GCA_034697805.1 of Orchesella bifasciata. Classification (NCBI taxonomy): domain Eukaryota; kingdom Metazoa; phylum Arthropoda; class Collembola; order Entomobryomorpha; family Orchesellidae; genus Orchesella; species Orchesella bifasciata. The sequence continues at coordinate 4,758 of JAQGAP010003236.1, read as the reverse complement.
AAAATCTATGATATTAAAAGAGTTCCTCAATAACTTTAGTAGCACTATTGGCGTTTTATTTCAATAATTTTATTGGGCCCTGAAAATCTTATAGGAATTCAGGATAAATTTTTTTCTGAGAAGTGTGCACCCAAAAACTTATATTCTAGTCGTAGGTACGTGTACAATGTGAGCTTTAGACAAATTTCTACCTTCTTCATAGCTTGGATAAACATTGTAATCATATTGATTAAGATGTTGTCGTTCATACAATTCATTATGATGAAATTCCAGGATGGTGAGTCATTATACACGCATGTGTGGACTGCTATGAAATTGCTCTGAATAAAAGCAAACTACTGAAGCCCTAATGGTAATATAATATACACAACAGCAATTGAACGAAATTACTACTTCGTAAAAAGCTTAATTTTTGTCAGTAGCACTTCTTACGTAATAAAATATTTTAGCTGCAATTTAAAGAACCAAGAAAATTAGTAACAAGTACAGTTCGAGTTGTAATTTTATTATATACCAGTTTCAAGAAAAATGATGTTTAGCATAAAAAGCAAGCACCTTATGAGTATGCCTTTTATTTACAGTAGTAGCATTCTTTTGTACAATTTAAAGTTATATATCATACACATGGAAAGTTAAAATGGGGTCGGGGAACGTATATTCCATTTCTCTTTATATCATTCTAACCGACTACCAGAATTTTCCGTTTTATTAATAATTGACTTATATTGCGGAGCGTAATATCACTTTATGGTCGCAGAAGTTTACAGGATCTAAAAATAATTCTTTCTTCATTATTCCGTCCTTGTAAGTAAAACCTTGACAGTTTATTATCTGTTAAATTTATGCTAATAGTCTTGATTCCTTCCATGAAATTTCAATAAAATCCATGCATAGGTCACAATCACAACAATAGTTCAGCAAATAGGTAAAACAATAGGTCTTCCAAAAATATCAGGAGAGTTTTAGTAAATTAACATATATGTTTGAAGAAAATGGTAATGGTAACTCTACCGAAGCCAGGAAAATTCAGGAAATGGGATTACCAGCAAATATTCCCATGTAACACTCTTTAACCTGACAGCTTTCATAGTTTTTCTTATCATCGTTCCTGTTGCATTTTACAATTTAGTAACAGGCTTAGTTGTGGATAAAGTTAAGGTAATGTATAACCATATCCCGATTTGATGGGGTTATTACCTAAGCATTACCAATGTCGTTTCTGATTCAGATTAAATCATTTTTTATCTTTGCGATTTACTGAATTTATACGCTGAAACTTTACTTACAAAATGCATCTTGTCATTTAAAATTTATGCAATATTATTATTGGGTTCTCCAAATTCGACAATGACAATAGCGCCAAGGGCAAGTTTGACAAACTCCCGGACTTGAGTGAAACTGGCACCTGCAAAATTGTCTTGAGGCGTGTGCGTTTGAGGCTAATCAAAGAGAATTAGTGCATTATTTTATGTATTTTCACAATTTCAATTAATGAATTGACGTTTGATTGTCTTACATGGAGCCTGTATTCGGCGGGCATAGCAGTATGATATCCATAATTGGTAAATGAAACGTGATCGCTGCAACTGTACGTTGATAAATTATAGGAATTACAATTACTTACTTAATATGGGCACTCCAACAGGCATAATAATTGGGTGAGAGCAGAGTTTACATTGTCAGTGTTCAATAAAGATTTCATAATTTATAAACTACCAGATGAGCACCAAGAATGATAACTTCCGAGGTAAGAGTTGGATCTCCTCCCTCTAGTCTTGCAACCACTGAATTTTGGGCTCATGAGTGCTCAAACTCTCTAACAGAAGCTGAGCCACCATAACCTCGAATGCTTTCTTCAACCTGGGAAAGCAGTCATATTTGGGATTCCACGCCAGTGTTAGCCTGATACAGTAGAAACGCACGTTTGTCAATTAGAATAGTATCTAAACATAGTAGTAGGAATTTCATTCATAAAATACTGGCCTAATAGTAGCGGTTGTGGTAGCTGCTGAACTGTGCGACGAATGCTTTAATGCGATCAGCGTTTATTGAGTTCAGAACGGTTCTGACGGTTGTTTGGTACTTGAGAGTTGTTGGAATTGCTTTAATGTCAGAAAGTTTGTGTTTCTAACTTGCAAAAACCTTAAAATCATCAAATGCCTTTAGTTGGAACATCCTGAGGTCTCACGACAGACATATCTTGATGATCACTGACCAGTGATGTCAATGAATTTTTGGTGCTTTTTAATCAAGCTCCAGACTTCATCCTCGGTCATCCATTTTGCTGGCTCTTCCTTGTTGGTTTTAATAAGTCGTTTTCCTTGCTCAACTGGAATACTTGAGACGAGGATGACTCCAACCGAGGCTATCAACAAAATTTGCAAACTTCTCATTTTGCCCCAGAATTAGTAAACCTTAAGTTTTCTTCCGTCTGGTAATGTGCATGTAGTTAATATGGGATTGTAAAGTTTATTTATGCACAGTTAATGCAGTTTTGTACGTGATTGATTTGGACAATTGCTGATAAGATACAATAATCTCTGCTATATGCCTGGATGCAAGTCAATGGACAATGAAATTTCAGTGTTAATACTTATGGTCTTGGCCTTCCTTGAGTTCTTTTGTAAAACAGTTCCAGGAACAATTATGTTTAACAAATTAAAAACACGTGCAAGCATTTTATAAGTATACTTTTTATTTACGGTAGTAGTATTTATTTCTGTACAACTTAAATTCATATATCATACACATAGAAATTTGAATGGGAAACGGGAATATGGAACATACTTACAGTTTTTGTTATATCAATATAAAATAACCATAGAACAAGTGCAGGTGCTCTACCTTCGGATATTAAAATTTTAATGTCTACCGCAACATCATTAATTGGGCGCAGAAGCTTTCAATATTTCATTTTCCTCAATGTTCGGTCTTTGTAAATAAAATCTTGACAATTGACCTTTAGTGCTGATGGGCATGGTCCATTCTGTGAAATGTATAGTATACAGCAGCGTCAATTATCTTGTGAAATTAGATAAAACATCCATCTTCAACCTTTTGCCTTACATCTTGCTGCAGACCCAACAGCTCCATTTAATTACGCAGACCATTCTGACTCATAATATTACAGTGGTTAACGAGGTTATTAGGGTAATTATCAGAATCAACTGAAGGACCCCAAGTTAAGGACTACATGATATTTCACTAACATTGCGGAAGAAAACTAATAGCAAACGATTACTGGATATCTACTGATTGAGCGGATTGAATTTAAACAGGACTGAGCTGCTAATGTAGCTAAAACAAAGCACACTTTAGTTCAAATATAACTTAACCGTAATAACTTGAATATTTCTAGATGCTTGAAAATCGCTAGAATCTTTAGAAGCAAGACATCAAGAAAGACTTATACTGTGTAGTTCAAACATACCTTGAAAATTGACTTGGAAATTTTATTTTTTATATGGTTGGAATAAGAATTTCCCGTAATTTTTCCATAATATTTTGAGTTGATTTGAATTGCAACTCATGCGTTTCAATTCAATTCATTTCACAACCCTTTTCAATTTAATTCGATTCTAATGTTTTAAAATTAAATTCCTTTCAGCCTGTATTGAATTGAATTTAATTTAATTGAAAAAATTTCAATTCAGATTGAATTGAACCGAGCCCTTGACATGTCTAACAGGAAAACTTTTCAATTTTTGTAAATGAAAACGCCAATCACAAATTGTTGGGTATAAGAATTATGTTTAATTTCAGGCAGATACAACTGTGGGTGGGTTCGGATGTAACTAATTAAAGCACAGGAAAAATTAAATGTCTTTTAAAAACGTTGGTTAAATTTATCGTGAAACTCAGCGATGCTGAGTAGCTTCAAGAAGAAATGCAGTCTAAAATCATTGGAGTAAGTACAAAACGTCAATGTCATCAACTATTTATCACTGAAATATTATTTATCCAGAATTTAAAACGTTGTCATTTTCATTGTTATTTTTTCTTTATGATAAAATGTTAACCTGCACTAACTGCAGATTTTCACACGGCTTTACCTGTTTTACTTATAAATACAGTCAAATATGTCATCATATCATAGCATGTTCCAACATGTTTAGTTCGGTTAGGTTTATGATGTGAGCACCAGAAAACCCTTATTTTATGCGGGTGGGCGCAATTTTTCTGATATAGCCATGATGTGTGCAAATAATAATATGCAAACAGGTGCAAAGAAAGTTTTATAGTCTTTATTTGGCAATCAAATTTTGATTACCACACGTGTGTCACAATAGTACGTACATATATAAATTGTATACAATATTACATCTGCAAATAATCGTACATTACAGGAACAATTTCCAGTCGTTAAATCAACCAGCGTTTCACGTTACAACACTTTGAAACAAGAAGGGTAAAATTTTTATCAACAATGATCAACAGCTGAACTTTTATACAAAATTGTCTACTTGTGAAACGTAATTGAGCTATTCTGTACTATCTGTACTATAGTTACACACACATCCGTTAGCAGTTAAACACTTACTAGATTACTATTTACATAAATGCAACCAACGGCATCTTAAGATCACTTCGACTTATTTAAAATCACTTCACATATCTTCAGCAGCACAATTTAGGCATATATTTAATTTTAGCATCCAAAAGCATTTACTTCTTTGTTATCTTTAGTAGAATGTTTTGAGCATCACAAAATGGACCCACCCGGCCATACACATCGATGCCACGGACGATGAAATAATA
>JAQGAP010003235.1:0-12903 GCA_034697805.1 Orchesella bifasciata | reverse complement strand
CCTTTCAATCTTAAAATTTCTGTTAATATTTGCACTGGAAAGCACCAATCCTCAACAACTAAAAGAACGAACAAAATTATTGTTATCAGGTTGTACAATTTTAATGTGGAACACGACACTGCAGAGTGAAATTAAGACTCCAACTGATTTATACAACGGTATACTCGAGACCTGTGCAACTGAACCTAATCTTTGCATACTGCTGCACACCTTACGTCACGATCATAAACGGGACTTGAAACCATCTGAATTCAAAAGACACATAACAAAAAACTTCTCATACAAATTTTCCTGGCCATGCATCTCTGTAGTCCCAACTCTTGCCGTGGGTATCAGTGAAACTACAAATTTTTATTTAACTCATAAAGTTACTGCCACACGCATATCCCATCACGATGAGGACTTAAAAAATAACATGTATGAGACAGAAATGAGCATGTTCCTGTTCGTGGAAGCACCTAACCATTTGTTTACCAATTCATTTAAAATCTATTTGGCACAACGACTCGCCCAAACACAGTTAAAGATAATCCTCATTAACATAAGGTCTGACAGGGCACATTTGATTGCACAGCTAGAAAACAAGTACAAAATTTGCATTGTAAATAACACATGGTATCACATTTTGTCAAATTTGGTTGAGATTCCGGAAAATCTGACAATGGCTAAAATAGCTGAACTGTGGAAACAGCAGAACAAAAACTGGTTCAAGCATGAGAAGAAAGATATTTCAAAACCCATGCAATTTTTAAACCCGGGCAAATGCGACCATATGATCCACTCAAAATGGGATGAAACGAATTTTTCCTCAGACAATTGCATTATTACTTTGATTGAAACTCGTCATAATTGTAGTGACTGTTCAAGCGTTAAGACGGGTAAGAAGGCATTCCGCTATTTAGGGGATTTTCACATAAGTTTTGGGTCAACATTTGAATGGTACAAATTCTCTCTTTTGAAGAACTCCCTGCGTGAAAATATCAATGTTTTGGCGCTACTTCAGCCAATCACAAAGGAATGGTGGGTTATCATTCTGCTGGCAGGAATTTTAGTTTCTTTACTTTTCAAGTTTCTTGGTGTTAAAACCTACAGTTTTACAGCGTATGAAATTCTCATCGAGCAGGAGTTTCAAATTGAGAAACAAATATTCAATATAAAGTTAAAATTCATAGTTGCTTTATGGCTTTTGACATGTATGCTAATTAGATGGGTGTATACGTCAACAATATTTACCTTTATTGCGGCGCAACCACTACCTTATATTCCACGATCGGTCGAAGAATTGCTATTTGATGAAAATCAAGACATTTTGATTGTGGATGATGAAATAAGTATAGTTGTAGCAACGACTGAAACCATGAACTTCAACAAATATCGAGCTAATATCTCATGCACTGATCGCATTTTTTCAAAAAGGAAAACTGTAGGTTGGAAGTGCTGGGTTGGAAATCTTGAAGAGTTCAAGCCAGGCTCAAACTACAAATTTGTATCTAAGAACTACTCAAATTTCTATAAAAGTCTTAAAAAGCCACGAGAAATTTTGTGTACAGTTGACAAAAATTTTGATTATGAATATGGTGCTACTAAAAGTCCAATTGTGAAGCCAGGAAGGGATTTGAAAACGTTTGGGATGATTTTTAGTACGTCCAGCCCATATCCTTCTACAATCCAGCTTTTACTGGACCGTTTAGTTTTCCATGGAAAAGATAATCAGTTTATGGTTACAATACAAGTATTCTATAGTAAGCTGTCTAAAATACCTGAGTTGATATATTTTAATGAAGAACTGAGTTATTTAGAAGCTGGGGGAGTCTTAAAACGGGTGAGAGACTTTTTCCAAATTTGGAAGGAAGCAACTACACTTAAACATGCATTAAATGTTACAAAGTCAAAAAAGATTATCAGTGTTCTTTCAGCTATCTACCATGGAAAGACTACTGGGGGCATAACAATGGACGAAAAAAATACACAACATTCAGCCAAACTGAGCTCTATTTTAGTAATTTGGGTTGCCTATTTCTGTATGATTGTTTTTTGTATAATAGTCTGTATCACAGAAAGCTTATTGTAAATGATTTGATGAATATCTTAAGTTTTGTCGTATAGAACTATTACAACCTGCAAGAGTGCATAAATCAGCCAAATCTGTGTTAAATGTTTAAATTACTGTATTGAGTACATTTTAATCGTAATGTATCGACAATTTTTATCACCCTGTCGTTCTAGTAGATATGCGTTTTAGTGTCCCGAGTTATTACACGATCCTTAATTAACTAACCGTAGGTGTTCTCTGTTTAAGTATTTTTCAAATAAACAATCAGGCTTGAGTTTATGTTATAAGTTATGAGCTTGTTGTTCTGAAAAAGCAATTAAACGTCCTTTGATGATAAAATTCCAACAACAAACTTTAAAATTTCGTTCAGTTCAAAATTTAGGCTCGTTCGAACCTTCTGAATTATCTGTAAAAATATATAAAAGTATCGTTAGGGGTTTTAATCATTTAATTTATATATAGCCAGATGCACAGTAGAACTCATTTTGTGAATTGGAAACTTAGTTATTACGAAACTGTAGCCTTAAAGCTACCACAAGAACCAAGTACTCATTATCATGATTGACAAGCTACAAACTTCAGTCGTGGTATATTAAAATTAATTATTTTTTATAAAACAGGATTATTCCATATATGCTAGTTCTTTCAAAAAAACGAGCATTCCCACATATTCTTTGAAATGCTGACCAGAACACAAACAATTTGTATAAACTCAGCGATAAATTATTCGAGAAAAATGGAAATACTACAAGTTTGCATCATTTTTTGTGCCATTCAAACCTTAAATCGGTTTTCAATTACGGCCCAAAATATCATATCTCGTGTGGAGTTAAACGAACGAATAAAATCATTAATACCAAGTTGTACAATTTTTGTGTGGAACACTACCTTGGAGAGGGAATCCAATGAACCAACCAATTTATACAATCGTATGTTGACGACTTGTGCAACCGAGCTTATGTTTTGTGTTCTACTTCACACTCTTAGGCACGAACTGAAAAACAAGACAATTCCGTGGGAGTCTGTCAGGCACATGACAAAACGTTTTAAGTATAAATATTCATGGGCATGCATGTCTGTTGTTACAACTAGTACGGTAGTAGTAAGTGAAGGCTCAAAATTTTACATACCTCATAAACTTGCCACAGACCCGTTCCGTTCCCAACATTATAATCCTGAAGGCATTGAAGCTAGTTTCTTTCAAGCAGAAATGATGATATTCTTTTTTATTGAGGTGTCGGAAAACTTCTTTGAGCCCTCATCTTCAAAACTTTTAGCTACCTTTTTACCGAATACCAGGTAATGATAGTTCTTACTAACGCAATCTCGGGTAGAGTGTATTTAGTTGCACAATTGGAAAAGAAATACCGAACTCAAGATTTCAAGGGGATTTTGTACCAAATTTTATCAAAAATTGTAGAGATTCCGAAATGTTCCACAATGCTTAATATAGTTAAACTTTGGACAAACCATAACAAAGATTGGCACAGGTATAACGATTATCTTTATGACCCAAACATTGGAAAATGTGACGATATGACACTAGCAAAATGGAATGAAAAATTTTTCTATGTAGATAAATGTATTCTGGGAATAATTAAATACCACCATAATTCTACTTTTCCTGATTTTAGAGTATCGTACAATTCTTACTCCTTGCAAGGTTTCCACTCGAGCTTTGGTTCAACATTCGAAATGTACAAGTTCTCAATATTAAAGACCCCACAGCTTGAAAACATTAATGTGCTGGCGCTACTACAACCAATTACGTTGGAATGGTGGCTGATCATTTTGGTTGTGGGTATCACGAATTCATTTGTTTTAAAAATCCTTGATGTTACGCAGTACAGTTTTGTAGTGTATGGCATTCTCCTCGAGCAAGGGGTTAAAGTTAAGCAACAATTATTGAACATCAAGCTAAAAACAATACTAGCCTTGTGGCTTCTAACATGCATGCTAATTAGAATGGTATATACGTCAACGATGTTTACCTACATTGCAGTGCAACCATTACCCTATATTCCTCATTCGGTTGAGGAATTAGTGCTAGATGAAAATCAAGATATTTTGATGGTTGATAAAAATTCAATCAGTATAGTTGTGAAAACGATGGATTCAACGAGTTTAAACAAATACCGAGTGAATATTTCCGTTCAGCATAAAATATTTTCAAAAAAACAACATGTAGGGTGGAAGTGTTGGCTTGGGGACATACGTGGAAGTTCGGTACTTGGGAGCTACACAAATTTCTATCGAAATCTTAAAAACCCAAAGGATATTGTTTGTTCAGTTGACCAATATTTTCCTTATGAATTAGAGAATTTTAAAAGTCCTATTATCAAGCCACAAAAAGAGTTGAGGACATTTGCAATGATTTATAGTACACTCAGTCCATATACCTCTACAATCCGGTTACTGATGGATCGTATGGTTCATCAAAGGAAAGGCCACGCGGTTTTGGCTTCTGTTAGCTTGTTTTCTTTAGAACATGAAAAAATACCAGAGTGGATATATTATAATAATGATCTGGGTTATTTAGAAGCTGCAGGTGTCCTTAAAAGGGTGAGGGAATTGTTTCAACTTTGGAAGGAAGCAACTGTTGTTAAAAATGCACTGGAAGTTACTAGATCAAATAAGGTGCCCAGTGTACTCTCGGCAGTATATCAGGGAATGTCCGGTGGAATTACGATAGTCGAAAAAAGCACAGAACAGTCAGCAAAATTGGGCTCTATTTTAGTGATTTGGCTTGTCTATTTTTGTATGATTGCTTCTTGTGCAATTGTAGGTATTGCAGAAACATTATGGTAAAAAATATTTTGAGTACGATCATGTTTTTTTTATATTAAACCACTATTGTTCGTTTTGTCATAGTATTTGTTTTATTTTGTGTTGTTTAAAAAAACTAAAATTACACTTTGAACGTACAGTTGCTCCAGTTTTCAGTTAACGGAGCATTTAATTGACTTTATAAGCTATAAATATATTAGAAATACAACTGTTAACTGAAGAAACATACTTTTGATGTGAATACAACAGCAGATTTAAAGAATAAACTCATCATATTAAAACAAATAGTTATAAACATCAGGAATAGAAACGTAACGGTAAACGTAAAACGCTAAAAATGTATCCCACTTCAAAAGGGCTTGCAGCAACAAGAAATTCTATAAACTCATGAGTATACTGTAGATATAAAATAAAAATTTCAACACTTGGCATCAATTCTTGTTCTCTTCAAGCTCTAAACTCAACTTTGTCACAAGATATAACATCTCGTGAAGGTCTAAACGAACGAATAAATCATTATTTACGGTAACACGGATAATTTGAAGGACACTATAACGTTAAAAGCAAATAATTGGCAAAAAAAGTTACATAACTCACTCAAACTGAATTGGGTTTATAGTTAATATCGGCAAAGCTTTAAATTAAATAATCTGAAATGCCACTCAGATCATTAATGTCAGAATTTTCTTCATTGGCACATTTCGTAAGGAGTTTCGTTACCATTATTGGTAAATCATCGAATCCTTTGGCTTTGTTGTATTTATTGTTATACATTTGATTGTTTTTTATAAAAACAAATACACTACAGCGTTCTGTTTCCTAACTTGTTTCATACTGCTAACATAATTAAGTTAAAAATTTAATTGGAAAAAATGACAAATCGATCGTAATAGTAGTTTTCGGCTTGTCATTTTTTTCATTGATTGCATAAAAAATTGAACAGCACTTTATACAAAATCCCTTACTAAGAAGTGACTCATTTTAAAGCTTTTAAAGTTAAAAAACAAGTGTCAGTGGTCCTTGTTTACTCATTTTAATAATAATGAATCATTAATAATGATACATGAAAACCTCCGTTTATTTTTATTGAAGACATAATTATCAACTCGTAAAGCTACTCCGTGAATCACACACTCCTAATCGTAACTGAAAATTTACAGACAAAACATGTATTTGTATTGAATTTTTGACAATCCTTACAGCCTTTCTCTGCCTCTGGTTTTGTTCGGTATAAATATTATTCCTTATTTTCGTCAAAAGAACTTACTGTTACATATGCTTTCTGCATAAATTCAGTATTAAACTGTGCATGAAAAATGAAAATCTTACAATTTTACATAAGGTTTTGTGCTATCCACATCGTAAATCAGCTTTCAACATTGGCAATATATAGTATACCTCGTCTTGAATTCAAAGAAAGATTAAAATCTTTTTTACCAGGCTGCACGATTTTTGTGTGGAATACTACATTGCAGAGTGAAATTAAGGCGCCAACAGACTTATACGCTGGTATACTTGAGACATGTGTAACGGAACCTAACCTTTGCATTCTACTTCACACTTTAACTCATGAATTTAAAATAAACAAAATAACGAATGGTTTAGCAAGGCATATAACTAATCGCTTCGCACATAAATATTCATGGGCGTGCATGTCTATTGTAACACCTGGCAACGGGGTAATATATCAACGTGGAAATTTTTATTTAAATCGTAAAAGTCTCGTATCTAACTATGATTATTACCTAAGCGAAACTTTGCTTTTGGCGGAAATGACTACGTTTCTTTTTATGGAAGCGCCGGAACATCTCTTTCACCAATCATCTACAATCTTTTTAACAATAAATCTTGGTCCAACCCAGTTGATGATAGTTCTCATAAACACAATCTCCGGTAGTGCTTATTTAATTGCACAATTGGAAAACAAATACGAGCTGACAGATATGAAATTCGGCTATTATCAATCTTTATCAAAGATTGTTTCTATTCCGCAAAACTTCTCAATGTGTAATCTCCTTGGATTGTGGAAAAAACATAACAAAGATTGGTCGAAGTATTTTACTTCAAACAGGAACAACAAATTGTATAAACAAGAAAATGTGAGCGACAGTAACAAATGTGATGATATGACATTGTCAAGATGGGATAATCCATTTTCTTCTTCTGATAACTGTATTATAATTATGATTGAAAACATTCATAACTGCACTGATTGTACTAAGCTTGCCATAACAGGTCGAAGTACATCGTTTGATTTCGATCGTTTCTATTTAAGCTTTGGTTCGAGATTTGAAGGGTACGAATTTTCAATTTTGAAGACACCGCAACACGAAAACATCAATGTGTTGGCACTACTACGACCCATTACGATGCAATGGTGGCTAATCATTCTTCTCGTAGGAATTGGAGTTTCGTCGCAATTAAAACTGCTTGGTGTTAGGCGATACAGTTTTGCAGTCTATGGTATTATCCTTGAGCAAGGATATCAAATTGAGCAAAAGATATTGAATGTGAAGCTAAAGTTCATACTAGCTTTGTGGCTTCTAACCTGCATGCTAATTAGAATGGTATATACGTCAACGATATTTACTTACATTGCAGCGCAGCCCTTACCCTTCATTCCGCAATCAATACAGGAATTCATGCAGGATAAAAATCAAGATATATTGATAGTTGATGACGATATTAACATGGTTGTCGACAAAATAGATGTAAAATTTTAAACAAACGGCAACTTCAGACTACGCGTCGTTTTGAAGTCGTTTCAAGAAACCAAACGACTCGCTGGCTGTGCTGTCTTGGAAACATTAGAGAAAAACATTTTAATAAGAAACAAACTCGTGCAAGTTGTTCGAGGAACTACTCAAATTTCTATCAAAGTCTACAAGCCCCAACAGGTATTTCATGTGCAGTTGAAAATTTTTTAAGTTTTAAATACGGATCCACCAAAATCCCAATAGTCAAGCCACAAAAGGAGTTGAAGACATTTGCAATGATTTATAATACTTTCAGTCCGTACACGTCTGCCGTACAGCTTTTACTGGATCGTATGGTGTTTCAGGGAACAGGAAATAAGGTTATGCTTACTCTCCAATTGTATTATAATATAGGTGACAAAACACCAGAGTTGATATACTATAATGAAGAATTCAGTTATTTAGAAGCTGCCGGTGTGCTGAAACGGGTGAGAGACTTTTTTAAAGTTTGGAAAGAAGCCACTATCGTGAAAGATGCATTGAAAGTTGCAGGATCAAACCGCCTTGTTAATGTACTTTCGGCAGTATATCAGGGAATGTCTGGAGCAATAACAAAGGTTGAAAAAAATACAGAACAATCGGCGAAACTTGGGTCTATTTTGGTGATTTGGGTTGCCTATTTCTGCATGATTGGTTTTTGTGCAACAGTCTATATTGCAGAAATATTGTGGTAAAAGTAATATTTGGTATCTTTAGTATTGCACTCCTGAAGAAATATCTGTCGTATTCTTCTGAAAATTGACTTGTTGCGTTTATTGAAATATATTAAAATTAATTTACTTTAGCTTAATTCCTTCAACCGAAAACATTTAAAATTAGATACCTGACGGTGAGTAAAGTAACTATACCGTAAATAAAGATGCATATTTATGACATAAAAACATGCCACAGACTTGCGAGTTTTCTTCCTCCAATTTACCTCCAATGTTTTCAGCATTGAATCATTTTTACTTGTTGAAATGATATGTTGTTCCTTTTATTACCTTTGCAAATAAGCTAAATGTCCGCTTATATGCATGATGCTCTATAAGAGCTGCCTGACCCTGGGATCAGCTGTACTGTACACAGAGCTACTAAAAGTCCTATTATTAAACCTCAAAAAGAGCTACTTAACTTTGCCATGATCTACAGTACACGCAGCCCTTATATTTCGACAATCCAGTTAGTATTGGATCGTATGGTTTATCACCACAAAGGAAACGAGGTTTTGGCTGCTGTTCGGTTTTTTAATACTGGACGGAAAAAATCACCGGATTGGTTATACTATAATATAGAACTTGGCTATTTAGTAGGCGCTGGTGTGCTGAAACGAGTCAGAGACTTTTTCCAAATTTGGAAAGAAGCAGTTAAAATGAGAGCTGCATTGTTAGCTACAAGATCAATTAAGGTGGCGAGTGTACTTTCAGCTATATTTCAGGGAGTGTCTGGTGGAAAAACTTGTAGTACAAGGGGATATTCGGAGTGTAGTGAACAACGGAACGTAGGTACATCATACCAAAGAATGCTTTGGAATGGAGATGTTGGAGAACCCCAAAGAGGGTCTAGAAATATGTTAATAAGAGATAAGACTATGTACATGATAATTGTATGTAATGATGAACAAAGCATGAAGGTAAAGCTTGGATTCGGAAGCAAGGTCTAGAGAGCAAGCGAGGAGAGAATCCAAAGCAGTTCAGTGTTGGCTTCAGCCGAGACCTGAAGTGTCCGAAGGTACTGAACAAGTCAGTACAGAGGGAAACGAAGCTTTGTAGATTATATTTCCAAATAGTTTGTAGTGCTATTAGTCGCATTAATAAAGAATAATAACTGTGTGCTTTAAGTAACCATGAACGTAGAGACGCTTCATAATTATTACTCATTTTAATTGCAAGTTTGTTAGCGATTGATTGGAACTAGATCACGATTTGATCTTAGAGCTTTTGATTAATCATATTGCTTAAGTATTATTTCAAATACACAATCAGGTTTGAGTTTTATTTTATAAGTTTGGAGTTTGTCATTTTAAAGCAGCAGTTAAACGCTCTTGGATGATAAAATTCCAAGTAAAAATTGTAAAATTTCATTCAGTACGAAATTTAGGGTTGTTTGAACCTTTTGAATTATCTGCAAATATATATAATCATCGTTGCTTTTCAATTATTCAATTTATAATGTCAGATGCAGATGGGGGATAATAAAACTCATGTTGTGAATTGTAAACTTAATTATTACGAAGTTGTAGCATTATAGCTAGCACAAGTGCCAAGTACCCATTATCATGATTGACAAGCTACAAACTCCAATCGTGGCATATTAAAATTAATTATTTTTTTAGAAACTGGATTAGTGATTATGTCTTATTTCTTTCAAGAAAAATTACATTCACACATACCCTTCTCAATGCTGACCAGAACACAAGCAATTTGTGTAAACTCATCGTTAAATTATTCGAGAAAAATGGAAATACCCCAAATTTGCATCATTTTTTGTGGCATTCAAGCCTTAAGCCAGTTTTCAATTACGGTCCAAAATATCATATCTCGTGTGGAGTTAAACGAACGAATAAAATCATTAATACCAAGTTGTACAATTTTTGTGTGGAACACTACCTTGGAGAGGGAATCCAATGAGCACACCAATTTATACAATCGTATGTTGACGACTTGTGCAACCGAGCCTATGCCTTGCGTTCTACTTGACACTTTCAGACACGAACATGAAAAGAACCAAATCCCATGGATGTCTACAAGGTACATGACTAAACGTTTTAAGCACAAATTTTCATGGGCATGCATGTCTGTTGTTACAACGAGTACGGTAGTAGTAAGTGAAGACTCAAAATTTTACATACCTCATAAACTTGCTACAGACCCGTTCCGTTTCAAAGATTATTATCCTGAAGGCATTGAAGCTAGTTTCTTTCAAGCAGAAATGACGATATTCTTTTTCATTGAGGTACCGGAAAACTCCTTTGAACCCTCATCTTCAAAATATTTAGCCACCTATCTCGCCGAGTACCAAGTCATAATAGTTCTTACTAACGCAAACTCGGGTAGAGTGAACTTAGTTGCACAATTGGATAAGAAATACCAAACTCTAGTTTTCAAGGGGGCGAAGTATCAAATTTTATCAAAAATTGTTGAGATTCCGAAATTTTCCACAATGCTTAATATAGTTAAACTTTGGACAAACCATAACAAAGATTGGCACAGGTATGACGATTATCGTCATAACCCAAACATTGCAAAATGTGACGATATGACAATAGCAAAATGGAGTGAACCATTTTTCTATGCAGATAAATGTGTTCTGGAAATAATTGAATATCACCACAATTGTTCTTTTCCTGATTTTAGAGTATCGTACAATTCTATTACCTTGATAGGTTTCCATTCAAGCTTTGGTTCAACATTCGAAATGTACAAGTTCTCAATTTTAAAGACCCCTCAGCTTGAAAATATTAATGTGCTAGCATTACTACAACCAATTACGTTGGAGTGGTGGCTGATCATTTTGGTAGTTGGTATCGCCGTTTCATTTGTTTTAAAAATCCTCAATGTTAAGCAATACAGTTTTGTAGTGTATGGCATTCTCCTCGAGCAAGGGTTTCAAATTGAGCAAAATATATTGAACGTAAAGCTAAAAACAATGGTTTCCTTGTGGCTTCTAACATGCATGCTAATTCGATTTGTGTATACGTCAACGATGTTTACCTACATTGCAGTGCAACCATTACCCTATATTCCTCATTCGATTGAAGAATTGGTGCTAGATGAAAATCTAGACATTTTGATGGTTGATAAAAATTCAATCAGTATAGTTGTCAAAACGATGGATTCCATGAGTTTAAACAAATACCGAGTGAATATTTCCCGTCAGTATAGAATATTTTCAAAAAAACAACATGTAGGGTGGAAGTGTTGGCTTGGGGACATACGCGGAACGTCGGTACTTTGGAGCTACACCAGTTTCTTTCGAAATCTTAAAACCCCAAAGGAAATTGTTTGTTCAGTTGACCAATATTTTCCTTATGAATTAGAGAATTTTAAAAGTCCTATAATCAAGCCACAAAAAGAGTTGAGAACATTTGCAATGATTTATAGTACACTCAGTCCTTATACATCTACAATCGAGTTACTAATGGATCGTATGGTTCATCAAAGGAAAGGCAACGCGGTTTTGGCTTCTGTTAGCTTGTTTTCTTTAGAACATGGAAAAATACCAGAGTGGATATATTATAATAATGACCTGGGTTATTTAGAAGCTGCAGGTGTGATTAAAAGGGTGAGGGAATTGTTTCAACTTTGGAAGGAAGCAACTGTTGTCAAAAATGCACTGGAAGTTACTAGAACAAATCAGGTGCCCAGTGTACTTTCGGCATTATATCAGGGAATGTCCGGTGGAATTACGAAAGTTGAAAAAGGCACAGAACAGTCAGCTAAATTGGGTTCTATTTTGGTGATTTGGCTTGTCTATTTTTGTATGATTATTTTTTGCGTAACAATCTGTATCGCAGAAAGCTTATTGTAAACGATTTGTTGAATACCCTAAGTTTTGCACTCGTATAGAAATATTAGGCTGTCAATATCTTTAACAAATATAACCGAAGCAACTAATTAATAATTAAATATAGATGCAGATTACTGATACAAATATCCCGTATTGTAAAATCTATTCACTGACAGCACATTATATGAATCATTACCTTAAACCATGTTATAAGTACATATTAACTGACACTGTCAAATAACACAATCGTACTCAACTTTTATGAGTTTCGTTCATTACAACATGACACGTTTGAGCCTTATAAACTATCTGTAAAAAATTTAAGTGTCGTTAGTGCTTTTTAATTTAATTTCTAATGTCAGCAGAATGGGGCTTGAACAACTCATTTTGTGAATTAAAAACTTAGTTATAACGAAACTTTAGCCTTAAAGCTACCACTAGGGCCAATTGCTCATTATCATGATTGACAATCTACAAGCTCCAGTCGTAGCATATTAAAATTAATTAATTTTATAAAACTGGATTAGTCCATATATCTTAGTTCTTTCAAGAAAATAAGCATTCCCACATATTCTTCTAAACGCTGGCGACAACACAAGAAATTGTATAAACTCAGCATTAAAGTTTCCATGAAAATGAAAATCACACAAATTTGCATCATTTTTTGTGTCATTCAAGCTTTAAACTGGTTTTCAATTACGGCTCAAAATATTATACCTCGTGTTGAGTTAAACGAACGAATAAAATCATTATTACCAAGTTGTACAATTTTTATTTGGAAAACTACATTCAAGAGGGAATCAAATGAACCAAACAATT